>JAVLUZ010000659.1:0-162500 GCA_036768485.1 Mermis nigrescens
TAAATTTGTGCATCAGTATGTAAACTTTTATTCAATTATTTATTAGCACCCGCTTAATTAGCAAATCGAAGAAAGCTTTGATGTAAAATAGTTGTCTATTACATAGAACATGATATCGGCAACCGGGCCCATATCCGGGATAGGGCCAAGGGGGAGGGCGGACCCAACATAAAATGGTGTATATCTGGGGAAAGTCGCCGGTATAGCTCGCGAAAACCGCATTTTTCAGCGTTTGTCGACATGCTCCATGCACTAAGATAAAATTCGCACTTAAAAAAAATTTGTTCCCACTTGAAAAGCGATATAAAATATGTCATTTATGGTGACGCTTGAGTTAAAATGATGGAAAAAATTTGAAGTTGTACGGCACAATACGTTCGATTTTTCGATCTTTGCGTGGATTATCTTGCCTTTCAAAGTTTTTTTTAAGGCTTACCGGGGCAGTCGCTCCCCGCCCCTTGCATGCAACCCTGTCGGCAACATAATCTATGTTACAATGTTTTTAGTAATTTTTGTTGTTCTACTCCCTTATTTCTGCCTCAAGCTCTGATTAAATCTCGTTTCTTTTGCTTATTTACTTATGCAGACCCATACCTATCATTGGGCCTAACGGGTGTGAACCATTCATGGGCAGCATGAAAATTTTGGGCAGTCCAAATCGGATAAGAACTAGAAATGGGGAAAAAGTCTAATTTTAGTGGTCAAATGGCAATTATCGATTTTTGAGACAGTACGCCAGCTTCTCGGCGGCGAATCTTGACCTCCTCAATCATACCTAAATTCATGTGAAATATAGATACAGTATTAAATCGTCTATATCTTGGCAAGTTCATTGGGGCAAAGCGAGAAACTCATATTTTTCTACGTTCTATTCCTTGTTTTAATCCATTTAGATAATAAAATTCAATTTTTCTTGCAAAACTTTATATATAGTTCTTGCTATAAAAAACCTCATTTTTTATCCGTGACTTAGGCAAATTATAGTTAATATTATAGATTATAATTATGAATTATGATATATAAAATCATCATAGGTGCACAAGGTCCGGGTCGGCAGGGGAACGGGGGTTAAATCTCAGAAATCCAAAAAAACAGTAAATTTTCAAAAATGTTTTTGTTGCTTAAACAACCAAAGTGGTCAAAATAGCCTATAAAACGTCTTTTTGGGGTAATTTCGCATTTTTAAAGCATTATCACTTCATTTTGACTATATTTCATGACTTTTTGCACCAAGAAATACAGAAATTGATTAATTTTTGACGATGTCTGGGTAAAAAAGTACATAAAATGTACTAATCCGGCTCTAAGAGCAAGAAAAATTTGACATTTTCACTAATTTTTATGTCAATAATGATGCAGAACATGACCAATTCACTCAAAATCGCCGGACAGTACCTGTCTAGCTGACATCTCAGCGGAGGTAATACCCCCTCACTTCCCTACTGTTCCAAGTCAAAACAGTGATCAATTTTTTACCTTTACGTAACATAAGGTTAGTCGGTTAAGTGAGATGGTCGGTATTACAGCGGTACTTCAAAAACAGTTTAAAAGTCTAACCTTTCTTCTAAAATTATATTTCGTTATCGAAAACAGCTTATGAAAACCTGAGCCCGTTTTAATTCCGCACAATGATCAATTTTTCGAATAGGGCAATATCCAAAAACTACAAAAATTACTCTGTTGTGTCCAGTTTATGATAAACTTTCATCAGAAAAAATTATTGGATTAAACGTACATAAGTATTTCAATTGGCATTTTTCTCATCAGTTATTATCTTATGTTCTTTTAATCGAATTCAGATTATGGTTGTCGGGGAAGAAGTTATGCTTGTACAATACGGCACGATATTCAATTAATGTTGTTACAAAAACGGCGAAACGGTCGCAGCATCCATAAAAAACTGACTTCTGATAAGCGTGTCGAAATAAAAGTTTTCAACAAAGATAACCATTATTATCCTGAATCGCCGGAAGAATTTTTCAAATGAAGAGAGCAAAAAAGATCATCCGGTTCCTTTTGCGCGATTGTTTCCTCAGAATGGTTACAGCTTTGTACGCTGATTTAGATTAATGATCTTTTGTTTTGCATGTTATTGACTAATTGCTTCGTTGATTACGATTACAACAATTATCCGTATTTTTGGCTCTGAATCATGTATTTCGTACTAACAGCACACTCAAAATAAATCAATTAGCGTAATACCGATAGTTTAATGCTATTTATAAATTATTTCAATGTACTGCGGTACCACTGACCATACCGCTTGATCCATTCGGCGCTTCTCTTTATGGAAACAAAAATTGATCAGTGACTCAAATCAAAATGACTAGTAGTCTTAACTCTTTTTACCTGCGAAAATACCACTGGTGGATTTGAAGCAAGGGCAGGAGGCTGCCCCTGTCGTCAAATGATTTTCAGGCTTAATGAAGATCAGATGTGTATTCTTGGATGATTTTAGCCATTTTTGTCATCTTTTTTTCATTTTTTTCCGGTGTTTTGTGCCAGATAGTACTTTACTGACATTTACTGACTTTTGTAGTTCAAAAACTAAAATTAAGGCCAGAAGTGTAGTTCTAGTGTAGTGACTGTCGGCAAATTTCGAAAATACAAAGTGAGATTAATTTTACTTCCATTGTGAAATCTTAATGTAGTTTATTGTTAATCGTATTACTGTAGTAAATTTGCCCTACATATTTTATTCATTTTATGTTTCTCTACTTGTCGCTCTGTTGCACTTTAAACATCGGTCGTTAGATTTGAGTTAACACTTTTTGTATTGTTTTGAATTCGTGTTTTATGCGACTCCTGTGTTATGCAGAACAATATGTATGCTCATGGCTTAAATATGATCATTTATATTACATTGAACTAACGTCGTTATTTTCCGTGTAAACTAATTTGAATTGTATGTACACTGGCGCTGAGTTCATCGCACTCCCCAGATAGCCAAATATCCAAATAAAACGAAAATATCCAACAAGACTCTTCTCCAAAATTTCATTTTCAATGCACATTTTATGATGTACGAGGGAGATTCTTTCTTAAATTGCAATTAGCTTCAAAACGGTATCCATTTTGATAATAGGTTTTTCTTAATCTCGTAAACGAGATAGTCAAAAGTCGGAAACTATAGTAGGAAAAATGTTCGAAGAGCACTGGAAAGTTATGTTTTTGTTCTTTTTAAAGAGTCAAAAGTGGAGCACAAGCTGCTCAAAACTACGTTGATACCCACAATGAAAATCAAAATGGACTGAAGCATCTTGATATTCTCCCATAAGCAAACATATCTCCGCCTTTTTTCTCTGATTTACATAAGGAACACAAATTGAACCGTTGTCCCTTAAAACTTGTAGCAGTTTCGAACTTATTTTATTGTTGTACAGTTAGTACCATAGGTGGGCGACTCCAAAGGTCTGGGGGAGGCAAAATTTTTTATAGTCAAATATTGGCCTTAAAAATGGTGCTATGGCGGAAAAACACCATTTTTGAACGTTTCTTGTCGAGCTCTATTGATTGGCATAAAAAAACTCGAAAAAAGCAAAAAAAAATTAAAAAATGAAGTTCTGGGAAGTGTAGCTGGGGTTTTGCCATTTTTCGTTGGGTATTTTGCCTTCTGGGGGTGCATACCCCCACGCCCAGGTTTGGTTAGTACGTATTTAAAGCGACGGTCATATAAGATACCTACATAAGTAGATAGGTGTGTGTACGTAGGTAGTCTGATAGTTTGTTTCCTTACTAAGACTTTTCAAAACAGGTTCTGAACTCTGATCTATCGACTTACTGTACTTGTCATGCTATAGTCTATTTCACGAATTTTTGTGCATGGAAATCAATTTTCAATGATCTAGCGAGGAGCTACAAAAGTTGTTTCTAGGCAGCTAACTGTAATAAAATTTTGTAAAATAAAACTTTGCTTGCTGTGCGCAATATCATGGTTGCTGCATCAGTTTAAACCGCTTTTGTAATCGATTTAAATTCACTTTAAAATTTAAATCCATGCAAAAGGTTCCGTGAAACAGACTCTAGTCACAATTAAATAGTTTCCAAGGAAAGAATGATTTATTATTGACTTATATTCTGACAAAGAAACGTGTTTTTAAAACTAAGTTTTTGGATTGTGTCTTTATTAATTTTGATTGAAATTTTTTTCTTCATAATTGTAAACACTGAATTAAGATTAACAAAAATTTCGAGTGACTTGAAAACAAATCCGAATTTTCATTTATCTAAGCCACAATTTCTCATTTTCTTCATTACAGAAAGCCTTTAGTCTATTTCAACATACCTCGTGCATGGACAGTAGTTCTTTGGACGATGTAAATCGACTACAAAAATCTGAGGCAACAATGGCGATACTGTGCAAAGAAATGAGGAAATATATGAACTTTTACTGTGCAAAGTTCCATTACAGTAATCTGCGTGGAAACTACTTTTGTAACTGCTCGTTTAGATCGGTGAAAATTGATTTCCATGCACAAGGTTTCGTGAAAAATACTATACAGATTCCCACAATCCCAACGGACAAGTTTGACCATTACAATATTCGCGAATCAAGTTTAAAATTTACAAAACTTGATTCATGTATAGGTACATAATTACACGATTTGGCCATTGTTACATGACATACGAAAAAAAGGCGGAGATATGTTTGCTTATGGGTGAATATCAAGATGCTTCAGTCCATTTTGATTTTCATTGTGGGTATCAACGTAGTTTTGAGCAGCTTGTGCTCCACTTTTGACTCTTTAAAAGAACAAAAACATATAACTTTCCAGTGCTCTTCGAGCATTTTTCCAACTAGTATGTAATATACTCCGCGTGTCTCTGTGCTTGTCAGTCGAGTCGAAGGTCAATATTCCATCAATCAATAATTCTAATCAACTTACCAGACTGACTGTAGATTCGTAATAGTCACCTGCTTGGACTGAGCTGTCTTAAGCGAGCCCAGCAGCAAATATATTGACGCGCATACACACATACAAAACTGGTGCAATTGGGCGAACCCAATAGCCTTTATCAGGGCTGAATCCTCGCTTAGCAGTTTTATGTGCTGAGTTCGGATCGGTTCCCTTCAGTTGTTATGTCCGATCGCTTTATGCCTTCATTTCCTGTTGTTCAAACATGCGCATCAGGTGTCAATAGATTACTGTAGTAGTTTGTCGTTTTACCTGACACCTCCCTACTTAGCTTTGATTGTCCTCGATCAATAATAGCTGCTATTGACTCACGCAAGATATGTGACTATCCTACTTTCTGCGCCAAATTATGTCACACCCAGTAGTCTTCAATATATAATAACCACGACATATTCATTATAGTATCTAGTTCAGGAAATTTTAATGTCTTTTGACCTAAATAATCGAATATATAATTATATACGTAGGTATTCCTAATAAGTCAATCCGCGTATTGTACATCTGTCGAGCCCTGTAATAATATTCAATATGTAATATACTCCGCGTGTCTCTGTGCACGTCAGTCGAGTCAAAGGTGAATATTTCATCAATCAATAATCCTAATCCACTTATCAGACTGACTGCAGATTAGTAACAGTCACCAGCTCGGACTGATCTGTCTTAAGTGAGCCCTGCAGTGAATATATTGACGTGCATCCACGCATACACACATACAAAACCAGTGCTATTGGGCGAACCCAATAGCCTTTATCAACGCTGACTCCTCGCTTAGCAGTTTTACGTGCTGAATTTGGACCGGTTCCCTTTAGTTGTTATGTCCCATCATTATATGCGTTCATTTCCTGTTGTTCAAACATGCGCATCAGGTGTCAATAGATTAGTGTAATAGTAAGTCGTTTTATCTGACACGTGCTAAAAATTGCAATAATATTAAAATAGCGTCGAAATGCCTTAGTCATATTCCTGGTCGATTTCACATACATTTGCGCGAAAGTTTTGAATCTTTACTTACCATTTTGTCCTCAATTGCATTAGTCAAGAAGAATTTCTCATGTAGTTCTGGCATCAAGAGTTGTATCCATCGTGGGCAGCAGGGAAATTCTGGTCGGAGTCAGGATTTAGAAAATTGCTAAATATGTTACTAAAAATAAAATTCTGGGGCTCTGCAATTATTTGAGGGGTTTCAACTTCTGGGAGAGGTACACCCCACGCCCATGTGTCTTTTATCCCCCAGCCTATGTAAGAGTCTCATCTGAATCTCAGAATTTTGAAGAACCTAGAATCAGATTTTCAATTTTTTTCGTCTTTTTGCGATTTTCCAATTTAAGTAGATATGTACATATATGTCTCGATGACGAATATCCCGATTCGGAGCTTACCATCCATTTTTTACACTCTTAAATTTCAAAAATGTTTGATCACATAGACTCCACGAGAACATGGGCGCTGTCCATGGTTGTGGTGTTATCAGACTATTGCTCCAAAAATTAGTTGTTTTGTAGACAAAACAAAAAAAATTTTCGAGCAACGCCTACCGTAAAAATAATATTGCTGACGCTTACATAGTGACCAAAACTTAGATTTTTGCTCCTATTTGCTAATTATGCTAATTAGATGATTAGTGTCATGACGAGCAATGTGGACGAATTATAGGGAGCTAGTTGTGTCGGGGTTAATTATTGCTTGGAGCGATTCAGATGGCTTTTTTTACCCCAGAACAGAAAAATGAAAAATTTTCTTGGGAAAAGGAGGCAAACTAAAGAAAAAATGAATGAAATTAAAAATTTTCTTTAAAAATGTAATAAATTGACCAGAAACTGTGTAATAAGTTAGCTTTAATTCTATTTCAGCGATTATGTCAGTTTTTTAAAAGTCGTTGTCCCAAAAAACTTAATTATTGACCCTCAGATCGACCATGCTGTGCAGCTATTGTCCACATCATAGCTTGGAAAATCGATAGTTTAGGCTATTCTGAACTAGTCGGAAATTTGTTTGACCTAAAACCGAATTAAAAATTCTAATAGATCTTAAAATTAGATAAAAAGTGAAGTGACATTTTTTAGTCAATTTTAATTACTTTTTGCGAAAAAAGGTTCTTTTTCATTTTTGACCTGATAAAATATTCAATTTTGATCTTCTTGGGGGTTTTTCTACCCCAAAACCCACCTTACGCGCATGTATTCTCCATAAGACAGCATAGACTATTAGCCTGAAATTGACCTTGCTTAATAGTCACGTTCTTGATTTTGTCTTTTGTGGTGAAAGGCAACGTTGCCATCCAACACTTTAGCACTGATCAAAGTAAAATGTGCTCACATACCTTGCTGGTACCTTTGTAATCCATTTTGGAGCCTGTTTCGATAAGTAGACTGGATAAGGATGATATTCTTCTAGCCTGCGTACCAAAGCACATCATTCGATACGGAAAGTCGGACTGCAAACCGTCGGTAAAAGGAAATTTGTCTTTGAAAAAAAACTAAATTGCTCAGCTATACATCGATATTATAAAGGACAAAATATGTACGTTCCAAATTGCTTTTGGCTGTTGTATAAATTTGGGTAAGCTAAATTTGTAATTTCAAGCTACCCTGATTAAACATTCAATTTTATAGAGATAGACTGTAATAAAGCTATATTTTAGTTAGAATTAAGGTTTAGTAGGACAAAATATAAACTTAGGGAGCTGGGCGCGATCTCACCCATTAGTCCACAATAAAGTCAGCTAGATAGAGTTTCCTAATGACATTTGGCTATCGTTTCATTATTATTATTATTACAATAATGAAAATCATAGGTAGCGCGTACTTATAATAAACTTGGGAATTCCCAACATATGTCCACCCCCTACAGCAACACTGGCACACTTCTGTGTTGTGCGATTTTTTTCAAAGAATAGACAATAAAAGAGATTATGCGCTCTTTTTTTCGTTACACTCATACCAATTTTGTAATGAGCGTAGTAAATTTTGGCGTAACAGTTTAACGTATACAAACCTGTGACACTTTTATCGAAGAGCTAGTACACAACTGAGCATAAATGTATCATAGAATTTTATGATATAGAATTGCAGAAGTTCAAATTCTCTAGATGGCGAATTTTTCGTTTTTTGAATTCCGCATTACTTCTTGAGGGGGAGTGTAAAGAACAAAAAAATCTACGAACGTTAAGATAGATTTGGGCCGTGTTCTTTACTTCTTTCTGTCTGCCAAAAACTCCAGTTATGAGTCCAAAAAAAAATTTTTTTTGCAGAAATGTACTAAGACCCAAGGGTTATATTTGGTTTACCGGCAAACTTTTTTACACTCAATACGGAGTTAGATTCAGAGGTTTGATTTTTAAAAACTGGTGGATGGCGTGAATAACGGGTTTTGTCCCAGATTTTTCCGCCAATTTCTTCGGTTACCAATTTCTTCGATTATAAGTCGTGACAAATCAAATGGAGTAAAAATAAAGTACGTTGCAAGGGCTGCACGTCGCAGCAATGCGCGTTTAAAAAACCGAATATTGATTTAATTCTTGAGGTGTACAGTTCGAAATCAGGGATGTAAGATTGGGCAAAAAACACAATTTATCCGCTTTTTGATGGTCAATATCTCAAATCGGAAGTGGAACAAAAGTTTCTCTCACAAAAACGTACTACAACTCGAAAGCTACAAACTAGCCTAAACCGAATTTCTCTACACTCAAAGGGAGTTTGCTGTAGAGTATTAAAATTTGCATTCTGCAGGTGAGCGATAAAAACAAGTTTTTTCTAAACATTTTTTAGTTTGCTAATTTCACAACTTATAAATCAAGACACGCAAAGTATTCTAAGAATAAAGTACGCCTCAAAGGTTACACATCAGATTTAGACGCGTTTCTTTAAACTCATCACTGAGTTTGTGTGAAGGTGTTAACTTTAAAGTCTGATAGAAAAACACGTTTTTTGCCGACTTTTTGTTAATCAACTGCTTTGGTTATAAATCGACTTGTGCAATTTATTCTAGAAAGAAAGCACATATCGGCGGATATAAATCGCACCTGGTCTCGATTCTGTACACTGAATGCAAACTTATTTCTAAAAGTGTAAAGTACCAGCTCTATCATTAGAAAACTGTTTCGCAATTATTTTGTTTGCTAAGTTCTCCGGTATTGGTATGTCCGGACTAATGTGAAAAATAAAGAACGTCTTAAGGGTTAAAAATTGCAGTTTGATGACTTCTTTTACACTCAATATAGAGTTTGTTTTGGAGGTGTAACGTAAAAATTCTGGTTGAAAAACAAGTTTCTGCCTTAGCTTTGCACTTTTTGTTCTTTCAAGATGAGTTGTTACGTGATCTTAGCTCTGAAAATCCTTTCCGCTTAAGGGTCGCACATTCTACTGATTGAATTAGTCTGCACAAAAGCGTGGAGTAATTTTCACTAATAATTTATTCTGCTCTCTAAGTGTTCAGGAGAGTCAATTTTTTGTAAAATCTTATTCGGAACATCAGGATTATGAATAAGATTTCAGACATTATTTACATCCATCGATTGTTTAAAGTTTACACTAAAAATAAACTTTTGCTGCAGAGTTCCGCGAGAGTAAGTTTTTTTCAATTTGCTCCGAAACATAAGGATTTCTTAGTACTATCGGGATTACGAGCTTGACTGTCAGTTTCTTTCCACCCGCTAGTTGTGTAAAGTTTACACTTCAGGTTAATTCTTTTAAAGGGGGTAGTAGGTTGTACAACCTGAGTTTCTTAAGGACTGTTTACCGTAAAATCAGGATTACGAATCTAACTTTATTTATCGTGATTCAATGACTAAGTTAAGTTAAAAGTAAAATTTATTTTAATCTTTAATTGTTAGACAAGGTAACTTTTTTAAAGACTATTCACAATAGCATCATGATTACGAATTAGTGAAGAAGTCTTGATTGCAATGTATATATTAATGTGAATAATCAATCTTGTTTTCTGTCTTGTTTTAAGCCTCATATTTCATTCAGCTAAATACCTACAAGTTTATTGATCGATTCACTCGAATCATTTTGTATAACAGTTGAGTACTATTAGCATGATAAAATGCTCCGACGTAACAAAAAGGACAAATATACTTGGTACAGCGGATTATTAAAGACATAATAGAAGGGGACTGAAGAAGTTAAGTAAGCTCGAAAAAATCCTTCGAATCTGCTAAAAATTAGACTTTCTCTCAGCAAAACAAAAATCAAAGTATATTCACCGGCTTATGACAAAAAAAGATAGCGTGGAGAGCTCAGAAGGAAACTTTGCCCTGTGTTGAATAGCCGACTTAGTTGGATATCAGTATCACATTTTGCTGGCAATATAAAATCACTATTCACTTAAAAAGCTCGATAGATGAATTATGACATTTGCATCATGCTGTTTATTAGGGTTCTAAAGTTGCAAGTGTTATGCTAGCATGATGCGATGATTCAGGTACATTTACTGCTTCGGCAGTCTACATATACGAGCTATTAGAACTTCCAGTCTATAACTATGCACTGTTTTTATTTGCATGGTTATTTCGTCCCATTATTCTTGCGCCGTATCCTAAAGGTTTTGATGCTAATGTAATTGTGCAGGTATAGTGCCCTTCTCCACTTACATTCCATTGCAACAGCTGTCATGCAAATTTATCTTCAGTTAAGTTTGATAAACAAAATGATTTGGCGGCTGCTTTAATTCAGTTCGATGAGTTCTTTCAACGAATAAAATGTTGTGTCATTCATTTCTCAAATTGGAGCTATAACCATGCATGCACTGGGGGTTGGTGGGGTCTAGATCACACCTGGGCGTGGGGGGTTTGGGGGTATGCACCCCCAAGAAACCAAAATACCCCCCCCCCAGAAATCAAAATACCCCCCAGAATTCAATTTTTGAAATTTTTTTCGTTTTTTTCGTAATTTGTTGATGCCAACAGATAGTGCTTGATGAGAAACGTCGAAAAATGGTGTTTTTATCGCCATACCACCATTTTTAAGGCCATTTTTTGAATTTCAAAAAATTTTGCACCCCCCCCCAGAATTTTCTTGCTCCTCACGTATGGTCTAGATCACCCAGAATGGAAAAACGGAAAATTTTAAGAGGGGAAAATTAGACAAAATGAAGGCAAAAAATGAATGAAAATTCAATATTTTCCTAAGTGCTTCAAATTGACCAGAAACTGTGGGATGATGTTATTTTAGCGCTATTTTAGCGCTTATACCAATTTTTGAGGTCATTTGAACCAAGAAACTAAGTTTTTGACCCTGCCCCCATACCGGCTGACCGCCTCCCTGTAGCGGGGAAGCTATGGATCTGTGGAAATTGTCTACTTTGTTGTTAAACCCGTGGGGTTCATGCTGTTGTGAAAAATATTCTTAATGAATATAATGCGCAGAAGTGAGCAAGTGCCCGAGTAGTCGGTTAGTACTACACACGCGTGTTATAGCGGAAGTTCCGGGAAACCGGTGTGGGTAAAATTTTGCTCACTGAGTAACATGGTTGGCCGGTTGCCACGTTTCAATTGGAGGTCTCTGAGCTTGACAAACTCAGGTTGTCTGCGCGGTTCTCCTCTCAAGGCGGAGGAATGTAGCGGGGAAGCTATGGATCATTGGAAATGGTCTGGTTTGTTGTTAAACCCATGGGGTTGATGTTGTTGTGAAACATATTCTTAATGAATATAATGCGCAGAAGTGAGCAAGAGCCCGAGTAGTCGGTTAGTACTACACATGCGTGTTAGAGCGGAAGATCCGGAAACCGGTGCGGGTAAAATTTTGCTCACTAAGTAACGTGGTTGGCAGGTTGCCACGTTACATCCCCAGATCAGCCATGCTGTGCGTCTTTATCCACGCCATGCTATGCGTCTTTGTCCACAACTACCTTCTGCAGGCCGCAGAGTACACTTTGATTTTTGTGCTGCTTAGGGAAATTAGACAAAAGTCTGATTTTTATCAGATTTTAATAAATTTTTGCGCGCATAGGTGACTTTTCCTAGTCCCTTTCTTTTTTGCCATTAATGCATTTCCGAGTATATTTGCCCGTTTTTGTTTAATAGAGCAATTTTACTTGCTATTAATGATAATAAGTGTTGTCATATAATTGAATAAATAACTAATACAAATTTTGTGTAAAGTTAAAAGCTAATGTATCAGCTTGTCAATATTACCAAATAAGCAAATTAGTAGGTCGGAGATAATAAAGGATCACTGAATTGATTACCTTTCGTATATCCATATCCGCACACGTGACAAACAGCCAATGGCAGCCACATATCATAGTTTATCGCAGTGTTCGGTAAACAAATAGGAAGAACATACGCATTGAATGTTACTTCGCTTGACAACTCTACAATAGCAATGTCGTCTTGACTCGAATCGCCCGCGTAATTCCGGTGAAAATATATTTTCTTAGGCTTTATGAAAAGCATATAGGGCGTAAGAATTCTAGTATCTTGACCGCCAAAAATAAACATATAATCGCTCAAAATCGGTCTCCTAGTAAAAAAACAAATGTGCATCTCACTTTATGTATTATCAAATCATCTGATGTAAATCAATTACACGTCGTTTTCAGTGTAAAATAAATAATTTTGAGCTTTTTTGAACTTTCCCAGAAGAATTAATATGATTCAGAACATGGAAGTTAGCTTAGAGCGTTATATTTTCTAGCTGTCTACTTGAAAAATTTTTGGAATACGTTAAAACCTAAAAGAATTATAGGTGTTTGCGTTCAGAATCACAGTATTTTTCAATTTAGCGAGCGGCCATGTTGAAAATGCAAATTCTTTACAAAGCCTTACAAATAGGTAATTATTCGAAAGCGCTTTAGGCTTTCAAAAATGTGCTCAAATAATTGAAATGAAATGCAGAGCCAATAATCGACATATGCACCGTAAAGGGCAGCCAAATATAAAGTGAATCGTAGGACGAATTATTAAAAAACAGGAAAGAGCGCAAAAACATTTACCTATTTTGCTACTTTCCGAAATATGAAAGAAAACTTGTATACTGTGATGATCAATACAATGCAAAATTTAAGTTTCATTCAGAAATCATCGGCTCAAAACATTTTATTTTATTGAAATCTATCGAGTGGTTAGCGTTAATTCTAAAAATAAGCATTTCACTGAAGTGCATTATTCAATATAAGGAGATCTTCTTGTTTTGGCCTGTTTCGGCCTGTTGTTACTTTTTTCAAAGCATCAATGGATCAAAAGTTACAAGCAAAAATGTACCATATTCTTCAATTCGGGTTGAAACACCAAGATTAACTGATAGATTTTGACTATTTTGAATTTTATAAATTTTGGCCTGTCTGTCAGATTGTTTCAGAGGAAAGATATACCTGTTTGTTGTTCTGGGTGATCAAAATATTCAAATTTAATGTGCATTTCTGATAGCTAACATGGAAAATTCGAGAAGTAATGCGCGTCACAAACTCTATTTTCTGAATCAAGATGATGCCTGTTCTTTCTAGAATATAGAACATGCATAAAATGCTAAATAATTTAGAAGGCATTTGAGCAAAATCTAGTCAAACTGATTATATTACGCAAAGCGCCGAAAAACTTGACATCTGTAGTGATCGAAAAGACCGCTGACAATGATTAAAGCAGCACAATTTCCTCCACAGATATTAAAAAAAATAAAAATGCTAAGGAATCAGCAGCTATTTAGGAAGGTACGTCCAGCGATTCTACGCCAAATTGGCCTTCTCTACCTCCTTTTCCCCATAGTTTTATACTTTTCAAGAATTCAATCCTTCTCTAAACTCTCCACTTGTAATTATTGGCTCCCTTTTTAAGCACCCTTTTGACCTTTTAATGCTGAGCTATTAAATGTATTGCACCAACATATTTTCAATTTTATTTCCGTAAAATAGATTAAGCCTACTTTAGTCATATTTTTTCTTTCATCGATTATTCGACGACTTTCTATATTTTATAGATTTTTTAAGACCTGTTAACTGTCAGTGGATGGGTTCGATGATAGACGTCTAAAAATGATGCTGTTTGCTTGCATTAGGCTTTGAATATTTTTAAACTTCACAATACTGGTCCTATCAACTTGTGGACACAAGTGAATATTCGGGAAAATAACATAGATTCCTTGAAAAAATTTTGGACTCAGAATTAAGTTGCGTAAAACAATTATTAAAAGTTCGTTATCACTTAAGATATTCTTATGCACTCACAAGACGTATTCAGATATAAATTATCATCCAAAATAGAATTAAGTCCATAGAAAATTCATAGCTTAAGAAGGGCATTATTTTTTCCGAATTTTAATACGAACGTGTATTACTCATGACTGGATTGGCTGAGAATATCTTGCATCAGAAGTTCGAATACCAAAAGTGAGCATTCATGTTAGACATTATTTTACACTTTAAACTCAGCTCAATTGATAACCAAATTACATTCCAATTCCAGATTTTTATTTTACATTCTAATTCCGCAACAATAAAATAAACAAAGTTTTCATTTGAATAAAAATCACGAACACTTTAAGCACGACTTCATTCACTCACAGTCACTTTAAATTCATATTTCTCATTTCTAGTTTACATTTCGATTTCACCAAAAAGTGAGCAATGTTTTTAGTTAAATAAGATTAGAGTACACTCTAAAATCGGTTCAGTTTACAGCCGCATTTATTTCATTCACATTTTTGGTTCACGTTTTAAATCTGTTAAAGTGAAACAAGCAACGATTCAGTTGATCAAAATCACGCACACTCGAAGCACAATTCACAACCAGTAGTCACTGAAATTCGAGAATTCTAGCCTATAATCCGATTCCGTAACAATAAAATGATCTAAATAAAAATACCGTGCACTTTAAAATCGGCTTAGTTCACAGCCACGTTTCTGTCAAGACAAAACCTAATCTGTATAGTTTCTTCTTATTTGTGTCTATCAGTTTGAATATTGTCCTTATTTAAATCGGTTAATTCTGCTCAGGGGTGGATTTAGGGGATGGAGGGCGGGGAGAGCGGCCGCTCCCCCATTGGCCCTAAATAGCGCGCAAAAATTGAGCGATTTTTAGCGATTTTCGGGTTAAAATGGCTAATTTTTGCCCAAGTCAGGGTTACGCCACCCTAGGTGTACCGCCCCCCTTAGGAAAATCCTGGATCCGCCACTGATTCTACGAGTCATTTATAACTATATAGCATGTTAGATGAAATCAATACTGTAGACCAACATAAATGAATTGTGAAATGTTAGGATCGTAGGTTGTGTATCGCGTTTTCGCGAACAGTATGCATGAAAAAAGAGAAAAGAATAGAAAAGCGGTGACTTAAAAGAAAGAAGGTGAAAGTGAATATACGGTGAAGTTTCGTGAATGGTAGACTTGAGGACTGCGAAAAAGGGATTAAAACGAAATTCCGGACACAACACTGAAGTTGATTCAAACGATATAAAAGCCAGACAGCGTTGCTGAGAGTCAAAACCAAACTGAGTCTGAATTCGCGCTGCTAACACAAATTTATGAAAAAATGTATAGATTAGCATTGTGAAATACGCTAAGGAATGGAAATGATTCAACAGACAACTATGCAACAATCTGTTTAAGCGTTGCAGTACACGCAATAATCAGAATAATACAAAACACGGTGAGTCCAAAAGAGCTGCACAAAATATAGCGGATGCGGTAGATTAAAAGTGGTAAAGTCAAGACAACACCCATAAAATAGTAGGAGTAAGCAAAATCTGTTTTCCTTCGACCCGCCAGAATTAAGCTTAACTTTAATCCTTTTACCTGCTAGACTTCATGACTCCGAGTAAAGTATAAAAATTGGATTAAAGCGGCAAAATGGCTCAGTGTCTTTTGGTGTCGTCGTCAGCAACGCCTAACTTCATTTTCCTTAACATTACGGCAGCTATAAACCATATTTCATTCAATTAAGACGTTTTTGCGATATTCTTAAACTTCGACTTTGATTTGGATCGTCAGCTATCGATTGTAAGTAAAATTTAACAACTTTCTTAGTATGAAATTTGGGAACCTCCCTCCGTAGGCCATTCACTTAAAGCAGGCATTAATAGCATAAGAATAAAGCGTTGCATTTTTCGAACCTAAGATTAAATTCTTATTCCACGTTTTTACTTCACATTCCTACTCCGCAATAAAATAAACAGTGTTTTTAGTTAAGTAAAAATGACGTTCGCTTTATAGTCGCCTCCAAATTTTGAATAACGACTTGACATTCATGCTCCACATTTACATTTTACATTCCGAATCCCGTCAACCGCTAAAACTTACTTATTTAAAACACCATTGACTTTTTCGGCGAAACAATGAGCGGCGGTGATAGCCCAAACGGTGGATTTGCTGGTTGGCCTCTGACCTATCAACGACGCCCCGCATATGAGCTTTGCTTTGAACGAAACCCAGCCGTGCCAAGGTTGCGAATAAAATTCCGTCTTAAATCCTTTCACGATCCGTTTCCGACGGTATTCTGAGCTGAGTTGTCGGTCGAATTGCGTTTTGCTTATCGTTAAGCCACAATGTATTGGCGGCGGTAATTTGTTCACCAAATAAGTGAGGATAACAGGTTCTAAAAAAGGTGTGTGGATTTAACATACATACGTGTTGAATCGGGAATAAGATCGAATAAAATCTGATTTCTTAAGACATAGAGCCATAGGTGAGCAGCACCCGAACTCTGGTAATCTGGTAGTGTAAACTAGCAAAATTTTAAAAAAAGTGTCGAAGATTTAAATTATGAGGTCTGTCAGACTTTAGGGGGTCAAAACAAAACCTTACTAGCAAAGCGAAATGCCCCGATGAAACAAAAAGGACGAACATACTTTGAATTACGCATCATTAACGACATAAAAGGAGGGGACTAAAGGAAAGTCACCTATTTTTTCCCCTGAAAATTGTAAGAATCCACTAAAGATAAGACTTCCGCTGAGAAACGCAAAACATCGAAGTATGTTCTGCGGCCTGAAGAAGGGAGTTGAACCATCGACGTAAAAACAAATAACATGAAGAGCTTATCCCTAAAAGCACAGCAATCACTAATTAAAAAATGATATAATGTGCATTCTTAAGCTAGCTCGACTCACTTTGCTATGGGGCAGCTATTGACATGATGGTTTGCTTGTCATAATTCATCTATGGAGTTATTGACGATTACTTAAATCTTGGTTAGATATTGAAAGAAAAATTTGATATTGACAGGTACTTAAATCGGATATCAAAACACATCAAAGCATCCATATTATCTCTTTTTCTGAGGCAGTGAACAGACTTCTGTGAAGGCGCGTTTTTTTAGAAGCCGCAGAATACACTTCGATCTTTTGCGTTTCCCGGCGGAAGTCGCATTCTTAGTAATTCTTACAACTTTCATAGGTAACTTTTCCCCGGTCCTCTCCTTTTATGTCCTTAATGATGCGTAATTCCAAGTATGCTCGTCCTTTTTGTTCCATCGGAGCAATTTGCTCTGCTAGTACCCTACTTTCAATCAGCATGATTTGATTTAGTAACTCAATAAACACATATGGTAACGCAATACAACAGCGACAACAGTTCAAGAACGTGGAAAACAATATTAATCTGAACATCCGTATTACCTTTTTTAACAAAACAACATCACCTAATTTAAATCGATCAAATCTTTTCAGCCTAAATTTTACCCAACTGCTGGGTGTAAAGAATCCGCAAAGCTCTTAAACATACTTGATTTTTAGTGTAATTTTACACAACTACTGGGGGTAAAGTACACATGCAGTCAGATTCGAAATCTTGACCTTAAGGAACATATTTGGTAAAAAATAATGTTTTGCAATGCTCTGGAAGTTAGTGTAAACTTTACATGACTATTGGATGTGGAGAAAACTAGCAGCCCGATTCGCAACGATCTAGAACTAGAGTCAATTTTCAGTGTAAACTTTAGACACCCAGTGTAAAGATGATTTTAGTCGGATTCGTGATTCTTATATTACTCTGATATTACGATCAATATTTATGAAAAAATTAACTCTTAGCAATGGTCTGAAGACAAATGAATATCAGATGTAGATCGCTTTACACCACTGCTAAGTGTAGACAAACGCGCCCAACTGAGCTATGACGTTTGACCCCAGGAACATTTTTAGACTTGTGATCATGTTTAGGATCATTAGCGGAGAGGTTGACAGAAAAAAAACAAGACAGAAACACGTTTAACGCCCCTAATTTCCGACTTTACACCTCCAGAAAAAGACTGCATATTGATGTAAATAAATACAATTCGCTGTGACATGAAGCCCTTGGTAAGAACTTTAGTTTTATCCTATTCGACTTATTTCGACTTCTAAACGGTGAAATTGGCGCACAAAAACGGACAAAAACGTATTTTCCCACCATCCATCACATCGTAAACTTTAAACTCTGAACCTAACTCCTCATTGTGTTTAAAGAAATTAGTTTTTGGCCAGTTTGCGGCCCTTAAATTATAGTAAGTTTTTGTGTGCAATACTTCTATTCCGCAAAATATTTGAGACAGTGATCAATCAAAAGAGCGAAAAAACGTGTTTTTTACCCAATGTTCAACCCCTGATTTCAAGCTTTACACCTCCAGAAATGAGTCAACATCGACTTATTTCGAACGTGATTGGCTGCTACGTGTAGCGCTTAAAACATACTTTAATTTTGCCTTTTAACTTGCCCCGACTTATAACCGAAGAAGTTACCAGAGAAATTTAAGACAAAATCTGTTTTTTATACCATCAACTAGAGTGTAAAGTTTTAAGTATTAGATCTAACTCCGTGCTGACTGTCAAAAAGTTTGCTGGTAAGCTTAAAGTAGCCATAGAGTTGTTTTGTAGTAGATTTCTTGGGTTTCATAACCAGAATTGTTGGCAGTCAAAAAAATTCCGGAATGTTTTTTCACCCTCAGATTTCTTATACTCTTTACACTGCCACTCAGTAAATAAGTCGTTCTTAATTGGCTACATTTCTAGAAAAACCAAACCAAACAAGATGCAAAACTGAGCTAGAAAAGTCGTGTGACCGACCAAAATTTTAAAAAAACTGTACGTTGTAACGTAACAGTAAAACTTTATTTCTTCTTTACGCAAAAGGGTAGAAGTGTAAAAACAAAATAAAAAAAACCAACATCGAATATTTTCATTATCTATCTTATAAAATTCTACAATACAGAAGTGTCCCAGTGTTGCTGTAGGAGAGGGGGGTAGCTATATGTTGGGGGTACTTACGTATATTATGAGTAAGCACTAACGCGCTACCTATGATAAAATCCTGCCTTAATTTGCTTAATATGTAGGACCAAACCCGGTAGTAGTTAGTCGAATTCTGCGGGTCTGGTTGATGTAAACTGGCAAGAAGGAGCCCTTCCAAAAAATATCAAATAGTAGATAACTAAGAAAAGAGTGAAAAATTTTTCGGTTTTTGCGAGAATCTACAGAAAAAAAATAGGGAAATAAGGTGTGACCCTTGAAGGGCAGCATCAAAATTCTGCAGGAGGGTGAAAGATTTTTGAAAGGCCAAAAAATGGTCTTAAAAATGGTGGTATGGCAAAAAACACAATTTCTCAATGTTTCTCATCCAGCACTATCCGTTGGCATCGAAATAGTGAGAAAAAAAACAAAATTTTCAAAATTAAATTCTGTGGGGTATCTTGGTTTCGGGGAGGAGGTATTCGACCTTCTGGGTGGTGCATACTCCCTTAAACCCCCACGCTCATGTATGGCGCGGACTAATATTCCATTGATGGCAACACGTTAAGTAGTAAAATATTGATGTATCTATAGCTTTTAATGCGCTTGCATGAACATATAAGATTTTTCTGTCTTTCTGCTGCTTGCTTTCTCAGAAATATCATTTCATAAAGAATTCCATTCATTATTTTTCTTGCGAATTAGCATTACCGCATAGATATTCTTTTGCGCGAAAAAACCCCCAACAGACCCCTAGGGATTACATTTTTTTAAAGTTTTTCTCATTTATTCTTTTTTATGCCATTTTGTGAGTCTGGGTGAGAAACGTTTGAAAAAAATTATTTAAACTAACGCATTTCTTTTGCTTGTTTTACTTTTAAAATTTTTCAGCTATCTGCGCTTTCCCACTCAGCCCCTCACTGCACTCTAAGAATTTAGGCGCTGTCTCTGTTTGGACTATAGCCCAATAAGTTCATTTTCGAACAACCTTTCGTCTTTATTGCATTAGTTTTATGGTAGTGAACCTTGGGAAACGTCGAAAAACCCTATTTTAGCCCTT
This sequence comes from Mermis nigrescens, assembly GCA_036768485.1. Lineage (NCBI taxonomy): Eukaryota > Metazoa > Nematoda > Enoplea > Mermithida > Mermithidae > Mermis > Mermis nigrescens. The sequence goes on from JAVLUZ010000659.1 coordinate 20,113, forward strand.
GCAGTCAGTTTTTGATCCAAGTTCGGCAATTTTTTGTCGACAATTTTGGGGCCTCCTAATTTTTTGCCCAGCTCACTTTGGTTGCATCGAAATTCAAAGTAAACCGAGGGCTTAACGACGCTCGTATCGAGGAAATCAGCGGAACTAGAATGGAGAATACACGCGCTGAACGTATTGTCGGCTTTTCCGACGAAGTTTCCCGACAAACACATCGCGATTTTTAGGCACAAAAGGGCGCATTGTTGAACGTTTTGAATTTGAGTGGTGATAAAAATCGGATCATTTACGTGAAATCCGTCTTCCGATTTAAGGAAGCACACTTCGGCTTTTTTGTACTCAAGGTTGATCGTCTGATCGAATAGTGTCGCTGTCCGAACCATTTCAATTTTTTTTTGAATATTTTGAGTCAAAATTTTCTGTACCTGACATAAATTCGGCGGTTAAAAAAAGCTTTAAGCTATAAAAGATGATATGTAAAAAAGACGAAAAATTGTAAAACTAACATTACTTAATTAATGATAATTTGCTTTAAATTCAGTGCCGTTGATCTTACCATTTCAACTTTTTTTGATCATAAATCAAATTTTTCCACCTCTGGCAAAAATACGACGCTGAAAAAGTTTAAAAGCTTAAAAGACAATATTGAAAAAACAAAAAAAATGTAAAAACATCAATAGATAACGGATTAAAAAAAGTTTTCTAATTTTTTAAAAATAATTTTCGAATTATAGATCGAAGAAAAATAAGCGTGAAAAGTCAACGGTTCTAAAAATTTTGAAAATGAAACACCGATATTGACCGTCGCGTCCAGTAATGTTTTCATCACACGGTTTTATTAATTACTGTTTTTTACATTTTTGCATTTTTATCTATGGTAAATGAATTTTTTAAGCAGATTAAGAATTTTCAGGATTGAAGCGCGCACTAGCAGGGGTCAAGCAAGATTCGATAGTCGATAAACAGTTAACGGGGTATCGTTGGGTCTCACTCCTAAAATGGAAAATGGAAAATTTGTGGAAAAACCAAGGCAAAATGATGGTCAAAAACGGATGAGAATCATGTTTTTTTGCAATAAGCATTTGTACCGCTTTTTTGTGGTCATTTCGGCTCAAAAAATCTTTTGCTGTCCCTCTAACCGACTGACCCCCAGACCTGCCATGTTGTGCATCTATGTCCTAGTCCTCTATCTAACTCGGAAAAAATATTCAAGGAATATAAGCCATTAATTTGATCAGAAGCGAGCACGATTCCGATATTTTTTGCACGCAAATGCGTGTAATCTTTTGCAAACTGTGAGTTAACCGATATTTTTCGCACTTCTTTGCTTTTTTAAAATTATTTTTGATGCTATTTTAATGAAATAGGCCTACACTTTCTAATTTTGTAATCCAACAGGTCAATCACTGATCTGAACCATAGATCACAGGAAAGTATGTATCGGTTCGGTGTTTTTGTCCAAATAGGTATGTTTACGACCTAAAGAGTCATAACCACACATGGGTAGCAGTTAAATTCTGGGATCCGATGGAGCCAAATTGCCAGAAACAGCACCGAAAATTTAATTCTGGAGGGTATATCGAAGCTTGGGAGTCCATTGGATTTTGATGGGTCCAGACCCCTGAGCCTATGTGATGTCATTACCTTTAATACTTTTCTGAAGTTCAAAACGTCGTCCGACGAGGAATAAATTGAAAACGTTTTAGTTTGCTACTAGGTACCTTTTGACCTATTCACTCAATTTTCATGAATATATGTGACGCAATTTTCATCTTTTGCAAATTTAATCTTACTAAAAAAATTGAAGATAAAAAGTATGATAAATGACAAAACCATTTAAGATCTCTGTAAGAAGTCGTGGTTGAGAAAGATGGCGTAATGAACCACTAAGCACAACATTAGATTGTATATTCTTCTTACAAAGAACTAATAAGATTAAAAATATTCTGACAAAATTCCACTCTAAATCCTCAAACGCTCATTGAGTTATCGATGTAAACCAGTTGAAATTTCGTCGATTTCCCAAAGTCACTGAAAATCACTATTTCAGATTGTAAATCCCTAACTATCAAAGAAGGAATTAATGTGAGTTTCTAGGAAATTAGAAAAAAATTTCTGCTCGTTAAAACAGTACGCCAATTCTAGCTGGTAATTTCTCTTCGTTTACCCCTAGAGATCTCTTAATAAACTTACTGAAAATCTTCGTGCAAAGGCTAGGGTCAGCCTGTACACTTATGAAAGAAAATGAAAGAAGCTTAATACTGAATCGTGACATATAGCTGGTACTAATAAGCACAAAGTTAGGCATATACACATAATGACAGGAAAAAACGACTGATGAGGTACGTAGATAGTGTTACGTGCAAACATTTTTTAGACGGGAGTTAGAGAATAAATAATGTACATACAACGAGTAAATTTTTCATCGTTCATAGCACTTACAAATATTATATTAATCTGACTCAACTGAACGTTTTTCCGTTTATTATAACTTTTAACTGGAAAACTAATTCATCATAGGATAAAAAATCATGTAAAAGAGCATCGAACAAGATGATAAAGCGCATAGCCATTAAGTAAATAACATTTTGTTGTGCAAACAATAAACGATGCTTTTAGCTGCGGTTTAAGGCCCTGACAAGCTAAACTAAACAATGGCTTTGATTGGTCGTGTTCTTTTTTGTATGATAATCATGAAAAAATTTTCAAAATTGGATATAAACTACATACAAGTAAATGTAAGAGGGGCGAATGGAAAGGATTTTCACGTAAAGTTGAGCTCCCCTTCCCTCAACTCCACCATCTCCTGCACCTAAAACCAGGAAATTTTTGACCTCTTCTGATTTGTGGCAAAACCTTGCGTTTTTTGGCTATTTTAAATCAGCGTGACATTTTTGGTCAAAAAAACTGAAGGACATTTACCCACGCCCCTAAAAGCGGGCGGAAACTCCCACCTAAAATTTCGAAAGCTGCAGAGAAAAAACGGACAATGGCCGCCGGTGTCACACCTTAAAGTGTTAGGCCGGCCACTTTAAGGTGCCTTAAAGTGTCCGAGCTTACCCTTAAAGTGTCCGGGCTATATTAACGAGTATGAATATGTAAGATAAGGCATAATAATAATAGTAAAGTTCAATTGAAACGGAATACATAATTAACTAATTGAAGACAAATAATTAATTAAGTGTTCAATTGAAGGCATAATTAAAACTTAATTAATTAAGCGGAAATTTAGTTTATAGTCAATTATTTGGATTTTAAGAGTAATTAATTAATTAAGAAATATATAATTATAAATTTGATCAAATGAGCAAGAATATTTGATTAATTAAAAATAGATTTTGTAATTGCAAGTGTTATTAATTAAAGTTGATTAAAAAATCAGACCAGATTACTTGACTCATTGAGATTAATCGAGTCACGGTCTAATTAATCAATAATTGGTTCTGATTAATTAGTGATCTAATACTTTATTGATTATCATTTTTACGAGCAGATTCTAATGAATTAAGAGCATAATTAATCTGAAGTTAATAAAATAATTATGACTAATTAATAAAACTTAAATCGATCAATTGATACTTAGTTTATTAATGACTTAATGAAGTGGTTGATTAATACTTGATTAGTTAATTAGTTTTGTTCAATTAATTAAAAGATTAATAATTAATTAAGTGTCAATTAATTGATTAATACTTCTTTTAATTGAACAATAATTTATTTATTTTCGATTAATTAAGGCTCAAAGCAAGGCAGCATTTTCTAACTATAATTTAATTACATAGACGAATCAATCTAATAATATTTTGCGAAAGCAGAGAAAAATTAATTAATTCGAAATTAATTAAAACTGATTAAAAATCATGAGACTAAAAAATAATTAAGTAAAACTTTTAAAAATAATTTCTAAAATCAATAAAAACTTGATTAATTAAACATTGATTTATTTAAATGAAAGTTAATAAATTGGAAAATAAAAAACAACCTGAATTAATTAGCATTAATTGATGAAGATTAATCGATTGAGTCTTAGTCTGAATTTTACTGCTTTGTACTGATATGTGTGTCCGAATACATTTTATCAGTCCGGACCATTTAAGGCAAGACCGCACACTTTAAGGTATTTTATTGTGTCTGGCACTATACACCTGTCAAAATGTCTAATATCCAAGAAACAAGGTTAGGGAGCACAAAACTTCACGAATGAAACATACCTTCACCAGCAAAGAAAAATGCTCCGATGGAACCAAGAGAAGGAATATACTTGGGATTACGCATTATTAAGGATATGAAAGGAAGGGATTAGGAAAAGTTACGTACATGTGTATGTATGTCCGATAAACTTGTAAGAATCTTTAGAAAATTAGAAATCCGCTAAAAAAGCAAACAATCTGCAGAATGGAGTTGCGCCTCTCATTCATAAAAATGGATAGCATATATAACTTATTACCTGAAAAGAAACGATCATTAAATAAAACACGACATCCATCGCAATGGAGCAGCCATTAAGAAGATGATGTGCTCATCATGATTCCTTTATAAAACATTGACGATTAACTTAATATGGGTTATAAATTGAAAGAGAAATTTGATATCACAAGAAACTAAGACGATTATTAACACACATTTAAGCTTCATCGTACTTTAATATTATAAGAATCTAAAACGGTTATTGACACACATTGAAGCTTCATCGTACCTTCTTTTTCTGAGCCAGCGAACGATGTTCCGTGAAGGCACGCTCGTTTCAGAGGCCGCCGAAAACCTATACCGGGTGACACACTTATCTATTACACTAGCAAAGAAAAATGCTCCGATTAATTGAAAAAGAGGAATATACTTGGGATTGTGGATTATTAAGGAAGTAAAAGGAGGGGACTAGGAAAAAGCTACCTATGCATATGCCTAAAGTCACAAAATCTGATAAAAATCAGTCTTTTTCTTTGCTTTGCGAAAAATCGAAGTATAATCTGCGGCCCGCAGTTTGAAATGAAGTACTATACCAAAAAAGGTCGAAAAAGAAGCAAGTTAGCTATGCAGTAGCTATGAGAAATTAAATGGAGCAAACTAGGGGAGACTTTGCAAGCCAATTGAAGAAAATTGCAAACACCGATGCATTCAAGACAATCAAAGAAATTGTTGGTTTAAAGCTGTAGGAAACGCGTAAGCTTACGTGAAACAGTCTACATATAGGTACGCTTGCATGCTCGCAACGATTTGTTGCACTAACCAACTGACGTCAGGTTTGCTTGCTATAATGCTCATGATAACAATGTAAAACACTTTGAATACATTTGCAGTTACGTTCCTAACCATCACGACAGTCGGCTTTGCAATTTGCAAGCAATTTACGAAAAACAAACATTCAAGATTATGTTTATACACTCTAATGCGAAGCATTGAAAATTTTTTAAGAAGTTAGACTTTTTCAGAAATCGTACTTCGATTTTTCCCGTTGCTTAGAGAAAGTCTGATTTTTAGCAAATTTTGGGACTTTAGGCATATACATAGGTAGCTTTTTCTCAGTCCCATCCTTTTACAGCCTTGATAATCCACAATCCCAAGTATATTCGTCTTTTCTTTCTTCCATCGGAGCCTTTTTCTTTGCTATTTCCTCACTTTTAATTAGCATGATTTGAGTAAATCAGTAAGTAAACACGTACAGTAACATGCCCCAATAATGACAGCAGTTCAAGAACACGGAAAACAATTTTGTTGTGAACATCAGCAGTATCTTTTTTGAGCAAGGCAGTCTTGCTTTATTTAAACTGATACAAGTCTTTCAACATAAACTTCACGCAAATATTGGGTCTGAAGAACATTTACACTGAGATACATAATGCTGTCGTTACATGGAACATCTTGAAAAAATTAAGCTTTGCAATGCTCTGAAACTAAATTTAATTTTTAGTATAAACTTTACACAACTACTGGGTGTAAATATAACATGCAGTCAGATTCGTAATCCTGACCTTACGGAACATATTTTGAAAAAACTCACGTTTTGCAACGACGCTTAAGAAGTAAAATAAATTTGTAATGTAAACTACACACTAACAATAAATGAATAGTGCAAGCTTTACACAACTGCTAGGCGTAGAGAAAACAAACAGTCAGATTCGTAATTCTAACGTTATGTAGAACGTTTTAAAAAAATAGATGCCGGCTATTCGTCGAAAAAAGTTTTGGAATATATTAGAACCGCAAAAAAATTATAAATGAAAGGGTCTGGAAGAGATAAAAAGAGATTCAAAAAATGTGAAGTCTTTATCAAACCAAATGAGTGAGTAATCAATTTTAAGCGTTTTTTGTCATTTCCGAAATGTGGTAACTATTATATAATATGCAATCTTTAACGTATAATATGCATTATTATTTATGAGGGCACGTATATTAAAAAATTTAAAACGCTTCAATCAAATAGACGACGGGTGCCAAAAGATGGAAAATGATATAGAGGATGATGGAGCGCAAGTATTTAATCAGTTTCCACCTTATCATCAAAGACTGGTATAAAATGCGGCCATGTTGTAATTTCAGCTATTTGTGCTATGCGATTTACTGTAGCTATAAAAACTGATTGAAGCTTTTTGAATTTTTTTTGCGAAAAATTGTTTTATTCTTTTAGTCATTTTATATCGGTTAGGCGATTAGGTTAAAGCCAAAGATGACATTCAGCACATTAGCTTCAGAAATGCTTTTCATTGAATTTACTTTATATCACGTATATGATTCAATGGATTTAAGAGAGCAGCTGTGTAAAAAAGAGAAAGCATTTGAAAAGCAATGAATTCTTCCTTTAATAAATGTCCATTTATTTTACCATGTTGAAGCTGCGTAAGGCCACACTTTTTAAGTATCATGGATTTTTCAATATCATTATATTGACGTAGAGATATTATGATGAGAAACAGAAAGTTCAACATGCAAATTTTCCACTCTCTTTATGCACTCTGCGACCAATTAGTGTCGTCAATATTTTTAAGTGTGAAATCGATTGTTTATTAATGGATAAAAAATCCTTCGATTTATCCATTTAAGCGATAATATAACATTATTTCAGGTTTCTTTCATGCGTTAGTGTAAACAAGATTCGGGATAATTCCCGATTCTTTATTCAAAATTTTTTATCACTTTACTGCTCTAAGAGTCATTTTTTGTTTTTTTAATGTTTTTAAAATTTCTATAAAAAATGATCTTGTTCAGCTAAATTATCCTTTGCTCATTTCAGCTTATATTTATATCTTTTACCCTTGCCTGCTACATCAATTTCACTCTTTAAACAACTAAATTAATAATTGTCAATAACAATCAGACAACAATTGACGAATCGTCACGAAGAATGACAATTATTTCGAAAAACTTGCGAATAGGTTCGCTGGATTCTACTGTCGTGTCAATGTGGGCGCTTAAATAAGTTGGGCACAAGAATAAAGTAAGCAAGAAAATTAGATTCGGTTACGACATTATCAAATGATGAAAAGCTTCATTTCCAAAAATCTCAATGCACTGATAAATTCAAGCCATTTCACAGCTCATGTATAAGCGTCAAAGCAACGTGCTAATATAAGCACTTGCTTGAGCCTGCGCTGATTAATTTGTTGGCCAAGTGCAATCATTGGTGGGCAGCACAAAAAAATTTTTGGAGGGTGTGTGCAAGATTTTTCAAAGGTCGAAACCTGGTCTTGAAAGTGGTGATATGGCGAAGAAATATTATTTTTCAACGTTTCCCATTGACAACAAAAAATTGGGAAAAAAATAAAATTGAATTCTGGACGGGGTAATTTGCTTCCTGGAGGTGGGAGTTATTTGACCTTCTGAGTAGTGCATACCCCAAACCCCCATCCCCCACGCCCACGTGGGATAGCAATCTGTTTCCAGGTTGAAACTTCTGACATTCTTAAAGGATGTCAACGAACTCCTTTGCAGTAAGTGCAAGCATGTACATATGTATGTGCAACAAGTAAAATTGATATGGCCTCCAGAGCGTCCTGAAGAGCATCAAAACGTATGAGGACGTGAAAATCCATATTAGTCATTTCAATCGGTCCTCATCTGGTTTTGGTCTTCACAAATATTTCTTCCCTATGTTGTATCCAAAAGTCCCTGGCCTGACTTATTTCAAATTATCGTGTGTTAGAGATACAAAATCACTGACGATTTTTTTAAACTATCAATGCCTTATGAACCAAAAATTGACTTTGACTGTTGGGCCACTCTATTGTGCTACCCTTTGGTCTGTTCCATAGGTTTAGCATTTTACTATATCTACTTTTATTTAAAATCACTTTTGACACTACACTTCTCGAAAAATTTTAAATTCCAGTCAATTTGGTGCAAAAAATCATTGAATTTATTTGACTGTAGCTGAAATCCGATGCGAGCGCCGGCAAATTTGTAAAATTTAGGCGAAAGGACGTTTAGAACGTTAATTTATCGCTCGATTCCCTGTATTTGTAGCGATTGAGCGGAAATTTTAAATTGTCATGCTTAAAAATAGAAGAAATCTGTGCTTGAATAACTGTTTCTGCTCTTGGAATGCTTTTAAACTGAAATCCATGATCTAAAAATGGCTTCCAGGTTGTCAAAAAAGTAAATAAATGTCATAATTGGGTGTAATTAACTGGTTCGAAGAGCCGTAAAAATTTGAGAAATTATTATAAGTGACGGTCAAAAATCATTGCAAATTACACCCATTATTTATCTCACCAACAGTTTTGGGCCAATGGGGGGCAACCCTTGCTCCCTCTTCTTAAATTCTTCCCTAGGTACACAGCATGACCTATCTCGGGGGGGGGTGTCAGCCGATTAAAAGAGGGGTCAAAAATTAGACTTTTTTGAGTCAAAATGACCTAAAAAAACGAAAATACATGCTAAAATAGCATTAAAACTACGTTATTCCACAGTTTCGGTTATCTTCAAATCCTTTTGAAAAAATTTTCGATATTCATCCTTTTTTGACCTTAATTTGGCCGCATTTTCTTCACAAAATTTTCCATTTTTCCATTCTAGCCCCACGTGCCTTTTACTGAAGTAGGTACTGCTTATGTTTAAAACAAACACGACCACGGCTTGGTCTGGGCCATGAAGTGAGGTGATTTAAACTGTTCATAGATTTCTAATGACAGCCCGTTGTTGTGAACGTATGTGCTGTTGAAACTGAATAAATCTTGACAACATATCGGACTGTCAATGCTTGAAAACATGGCTAGTTTGAAAGAGAAGCTGGTCAACTATACAGCTGATTGTGATGACTAACATTTTGGAAAATAGATACGGTTGGATTTCTCTTAAATAAGTTAAAGTAAGTCAGGCTACAGACTTTGGATCATTCCCAGTAGATCGAGTCTATCATGCGTTAGATTAATACGGTCTCCCTCTACACCCCCGAAACAGCGGAAAAAAATTTCTATCCGGGAAATTTGACGCCCAAAATCGACGAAAGCTAGAATTTCCAACATAGCTGAATTGATTGAAAGTGAACGAAAATAGTGAATTAAGCAGGATGTTGCTGTGATTTAACTCTAATTCTACGTCCACATTAGTCAGCCGACCTCACAGCGGCTGTGCAGCGCAATAAGGTACAACCATACATATGTGTGGATAGGCAAAGGGGCAGTACTGGGTCAATTGAATCGACCCTGGGAGCTATTCAGCGCCACGCCCCACAATCCTGCAAGCGAAATCAGACTAATCCCGCGAGAGTTTTAGTAAATTAATGGAAATGAAGATTATGCTAGCATCACCAAAAGGTTCTCACTTACGCCTGTCGGATTTGCAGCCAAGAACATATACTTCTGAAAAAAATTTCTTATAATTCCCAAGTTGTGTTTATCTGGTCACGACTCACGAGTCACGGGCAGGTCCCAAGGAAGTCACTTAACCCTAAACACCTGAGCATGCCCATGCACACCTACAGCAACTGCCTTTGAATTCTGGTGATTGATTCCAAAAAACTTTTTTAAAGTGTTGTCAAGACTTAAGAATTGACGGGTACACGTCAAAAGTATTACTTTAAATGTTACCGATAATGCTCCTTCTTTTTGATGCTTAGAAACCAAAAATTTAGAACCAGCAAAGTGCCAACGAAATCGCTACTTATGAGTCGTAATGTAGCTAAGAGCACTTAAAACAGAATATTTTCTAAGTGGTCTGAAATATGGAAATCACGTGGGGTTAGCCGCTCTTTCGGAGCTTAGCAGCTATACTGTAAGGTGGTCAAATTCTCATAAGGACACGTGTAATCGAGGAAGACGATTCGATCACTACCTAAATATGTATGTATCTATCAGCCTATACATTTTAAAATACGCCAAAGAGGGGTTCACCAAACTTTAACATTGCAGGCAGAAAAAGTTTTTTTACCACCACGATATAGATTCATCAGTAGCTAATCCTAGCTTGTGCCGTGATAAAAAATTTGAATTTTTACTCGTATGTTTAAAGAATTTAAAGTCAGTTTCACAAAACTACGGTCACAAGTTTTAAAACAATCTCTGACAATAAGTTGCCATATCGCGTTTATAGTATTGATCTGATATATAATTATCGTAACCTTCAGCTTACCGTCGATGAAAATTCTTAAAGTTTATGCACGAAATTATGTGAAACAGAATATAAACTTCCGTTTATATTCTGTTTCACTCCAGTTTTTGGTTAGATTTTTTAAAGTTCTCTCCGACAAGAAGCTGGCAGATTGTGGTTATTGCATTGATCTAATAAATCTCTTAGCTTACTGTCGATAAAAATTTTTATACTTCATGTTTTAACTTGTGTGAACCGGACTATAGATCACAAAATATAATTTTTTTGAAAATATCAATTGCAGAAGTATTCTAGAACGATCAATAGAAATTTATTAAATAATTCCGCATTAAAAAATCTTCATGCATTGATGTGACCGCATATTGAGGACTTTAATAAAACGAGACGCTTATACTTGAAATCCAAACAGGAATATGTATGCGTAGGTGACAAAAGAATGCCTAAGAAATCGTCAACATCTAAAAGTAAAAAAACAACGGCTGAGCAAAACAAAGAAGGATTTGAAAATCGCTATTGGCATTTGCAGGAGGCGCCAGAAGTTTCGTTGTTAAGACATGATCCTGAGCATTGCATATCGCACGGGCCATGTAGTGCTTCGGTGGGATCTTCAGTGATGCTTATAGACGAGTCTTCGTCTAGAACAGAGTTAAGCTACAGGTCAATTCAGATTCTTATCAGTTTTCAGCTCTAATTGCATTTGCATTTTATTTTTCAAAAGTCAATGTTGATTAACCAAAAGGAGCTTTCGCTTAAATTTTGTTATTTAGGTGCTGACGTACATATATACCTTGATCAGGGGCGGATTGAATCGGACAGTCTTCCCCTTGGCCTAATTATTTAGGTCAGATAAAAGACGGATATGTATTCTTTTTATTGACCTTGACAACTATTTATCGCACTTCTAAAAATTTCGACGCTGCACTAATAGCGAATTTTTTACCTAATGTCTGCGAGAAAGTTGGAATACTGCCCCCTTACGGAAATCTCGCCACCGATTATGACCATATCTAGGTATCAGGACTTTTTTAAACAATAAACTTCAGATTCAACAATGTGACCGTCTAACATTTTGAATAAAACCATTGCTGAAAATTGCGAACAGGTTGGCGCCTTAATCGGATTCATTAAGGCATTGCAGTATGACATGGGAGTGGTGAGGGAAGAGGTAGGCTGGGATTTTGGTCCCCGTAAATCTGATATACCCCCTTACTCGCAGATCACGGTTGATCGCCTGGACTTTCAATGTTTTTTGGCCTTATTGAGATTTTCGCCAGCTTTGTCCAATCCAGTACAGACTCCCCAGAATCTCATGTACGAGTGCGAGGCTTTATTCAAATCAGTCGCAAGAAAAAAAATACTTTTTGTACATTTACCATCTGCATGGCCTTGAAAGTACCGAGATAATTCGTTCGGAACAACATAGAAGTGCCATGATTCACGACGATTCACGTGTTAATTCTCCAGGGAGTTTCGGAATTTTAGGTTCATAATATTTTTTTAGGTTTTGCTGCTTAGAGACCCAGCCCCTGTACCCCTCAGGTGCTTGTCTCTTCAGTGCAAATCGTATGCAGGTTTTATTAGATTAAACTAAGAGTGATAATGGATTAAAAGACTTGAAAATTAAACTAAATTAAATTTAGATCAAGAAAAAATAAAATTTCATCAAAATTCAAAAAGTCAAAACCTTTCTGCATTATCTTACACCACTCGGTTTGAAAATTCCTAGATAGATATACAGGGTGTCCGGAAAAAGGGGTACGTTTTGTTTTTACTTGAAACTATGAAAATTTAAACGTTTTTAAAGTTTTTAGTCAGCGTATGGCACAATCATCTTTAAATATGCCAGCAACAAATTACAGTATATCGCTAAGTGCTAGTTCTTTGGCGCTTTATTAACCAATTTCAATCATGCATTTACGAGTACTTCTGTAAATTTTCCATTTTTACAGTGCATGATACACAATTTGCTGCACCAATCTCCTGATCAGGAAGTTATACTATGACCTTTAATAAGTTTTGTATCATAAGTTAGGTGTTCTCAGAATATTATGTAGTAATTTCAAATCAAGAAATATGTGTCATTGAAAGTTTAGACCCATCCTTAAACGAATTATTTTCTTCAAAATTTGCGCAGTTAGGTATGATGCTTCAAAAGACAGTGAATGTAGGAAACTCATGTCAAAACCTGCTCGAAATAAAATATTCTTGCTCAACGGGATGTCTCTTAATCCATATTTATGCATTTTGAAGAAAGTAACGTCACAGCGTGCCAAACCCCGGTCTAAATTCATTTCCTTAGGAATTTTGTGATATCGAGACGACATTGACACTGAGATCAGTGAACAATCTAAAAGTGAAATTCTTCTTACAGCGCCATATTGATATTGTTTTGATTTAAATATCACTATGTATCAACCTTCTTGAGCTACCCAAACAAATTCTGACATTTATTACATAAATTTGTACGACTTTGAGCTTTATTTAGACAAAAATTCGGAGTTTGAAATCTAGATTAAGGTACATTCACTGTGTGGAAAGTTTTATCAACTTTGCTTAGGTAATAAAAACGTTATTAGAAATGAACCCTTTTTTCACAACACCCTGTATAAGTAAACTATCTCAATTCATAATTTAAAGTTATTTCTTTCGAGCAAACTTATATAAAAGTTCAATTTTTATCCATTCATATTCTTTTTTTCATTTTTTACAGCTATTATTATATTTTTTATTATATTAATTACATTATCTTAAATTCCCGTTTCGTAGCTCACAGATCGATAATTAATTCATTCATACTTCATCTGTGTTTGTTTCATTCGATCTGTTGCCTTATTTACCCCTTACAATTTCCCTTAGTTCCAATTCGGGGTTGAGGGAGGTTCCAGGTTCGTTCAAGTCACAAAGGTTCAAGCACCTGATAAACACACATGTCTTTCGTTTTGACCTCAAATTGAGAATATAAAGCAAAAATCGATATGACGTTGCAAATTTCAGGCCATTTTAATTTATACCGCACCTGGATGAACAATCCATTTTTTTACTAAATTTTTTACTTTTACCTCACACTCACAACAAAAGTACTTACATGAAGTAACAAAATGCGAGCATTATGATGCGATCGCTTTATTAAAGATTTCTTTTAATCACAAATAACAGAAAAAAACAAGGAATCTGTAATTTGTACTTTCGAAAATTGCTTTCAAAATTTCATAGCGATTTTTTGTAAATATAGTAATTTTCTTTTATCACTAATATTTAAAATATGTCCTTTTTTGTTTTCACTTTTTAAATTTTTTAGCCGTCGATTTTCCAGTAATTTTACATCAAAAACAAAGGTTTAAACTGAAGAAAAAGTGATTGACGGTAAGCAATTAAGTGTCATTTATTTGTTAAAATATTCAATTACTTTTCATCAATATGCCAGGATTGTGAGCTTAAGTTCAAACGATGGATAGGATAGAAACGTCTACTGAACAAGAACACTTATTATACACTTTCTCGCAAAGATAAAAATTTGACCTTGTATAATACTGTAATTATAGTGGTTTGCGTGTAGCCAGTACGCTTATACTACACTGATTCCTTTAAGTTAAGCAAGATCGAGGGGAAATTTCAATTTTTTATATTTTTTTTCGTAGACGCACTGAGTGACTAATATTTTTGTCAATATTTGCCAATCTCAATGTCAAAATTTTGTAATCAATATTTTGTCTGATTTGGCAGCATTGTTCATACAACTAAACCTGATTTGTGATATAATCCTTAACTTCTTCAATTTTTATCCCAGAATCATAGGTAGCGCATTAGTGCGTACCTGTGATATACATGGGTACCCCAAAAAATTGACTCCCCTTCTACAGCTATAACGGGACACATCTCGTAGGTACGATTTTTCAAAACATATATAATAAAAAATCGCTGTCCATCTCTTTATATGACTTTACACTCAGAGCCCACTTTGTAAAGAGCATGTAAAGTTTACGCCAGAAATTCAAATCTCTATCTATTGTTTGCAGAGGGCCAATTTTTTTTAAATATTGCACTTGGTCTGTATATCGCGAATCTGTACTTAAAACTTTTTCACACTTACCAGGTCTAGCTCTACAGTAAGACAAATGTCAAATTTGAAACTTTTTTAAACTACTGCCTTTAAATAACTCATTTCTAATGATTGATGGAATCTAATGCATTTATAACGTAGAGCATAAATTTTTCCAAGTTAATTTTATCGTTTTTCTTAAATTCGCACTGTTTCTCGTATCACAGTACGCTATGTGTAAAGACCTACGATTAAGTAACACGTTTTTGCCGGTTTTTTGACTGCTTTATTCTCTGATTATAAGTTGCGCCCTAAAAATTATAGTTAAAATGAAGTAGTTGGCTAGACGTCGAGTTTGACCACGTTCATAAAAAATTAATACGGAGTTAGTTATAGGGGTTTGAAATTTACACTCTGAGGTGGACGAAAAATGCGTTTTTACCTGCGTTTTTAGTTTACTTCCTTCTTCTGTTTTGAAATGAGACATGTGTGGTGTTATAAAATTTATTTATTTTTAGGGGTTACACATCGCACTTGGACTCGGTTTTTCAAAATTAATACAGCTTTGGCTGTGGAGTTGTAAAGTTCAAACTATGGTGTAAGAGAAACACGATTTTTGACTGTTATTTTGCTTGAAAACTTCCCCGTTAATAAATCGAGTCGTTCATGAATTCGGCTGATTTATTAAAATAATGTTGGTAAAAACTTGACTACAAGACGGAAAGAAGACCCCGATAGAAAAAAGTACGAATATACTCGGAAACACGCATTATTGAGGATATAAAAGATGGGGACTAGGAAAAAGTCATCTAAGCATGCATGCAAGCTAAGAAATCTGACTTTCTCTAAGCAACGCAAGAATGGAAGTAATTTCTGCGGCCTCTGAAAATGGTAGTGTAAAACACTGTTTGCTGGTTCACCTACAGAAGGCTTACGAAGAAACTTTGATGTGTATTAAACATTCGATTTGTTGCTTATCTACATTGCCATTTTTGACGATTAGCCAATATTTTGAAATAATTAATAAGTGATTATCTGGCTTATGAAAATCGCATTTTACTTGTTATATTTTGTATTCTAAGTGTTGTCATGTCATGATTTACTCTTTATGCTTATTGTCTTAATCATTATTCTTACTAGCCCTATACGTTTAAGTGATGAATATTGTTTATGCGCGTGTTAAATCATTGTCACATTAGGGCCCTGCTGCTCTAACAAAATTCGATAGCAATCAATGTTAATAATCCGATAGATATTTCAGTTTTTTACTTCAAAGAGATCATTTCTATTTGGATAATATATTGTTTGTGTGTTTTTAGCAGACCGCAAAATATACTTCGATTTTTGCATTGCTTAAAGAAAGTCTAATTTCTCAGCATTTACGCACGCATAGGTCACTTTTTCTAGAACCCATCATTTATATAATCAATAATACGTGTTTCGAAGTATATTCCTCTTTTTTGTTCCACCGGAGCATTTTTCCTCGCTTGTTGTAAGACTGTTTAATAGTCTTACACTTCTAGGGTTAATGTTGATTGATAACTACATAATTTGTACCTAAAAATATTACAGATATTAGCCTTATGGTGAAGTTAATCATTTTACGTTTTGTTTCAGCATATTACCTTCCTTTTATATCACAATTCAAATTTCAGCAGTAAATCTCTTTTAAATAGTTACAAGACTACCAGAAGAACAAACGATAATTGCAAAAAACAAACAGAAAAGCTTTGAATCGAATTGCAGCAATTCTAAACAGTTTGGCCGGGATTATATTGTAGCTAATGCTTAATTAACATTATTAATGATTTCGCTTTAAAACCCACTCACATATATAGCATACTTATGTTTTTTCGTAGAAAATCACAATTAACATGAAATTGAATATAGTAAACAAATAAGTAAATTGATAAGTAATAATTAAAAAACTATCACGCTGTGCACCACAAAAACTAGTGAATATACACGATGACAATAATTCAAGAACAGCTTACAGCGAGTCTCGTTTGATTCTAGCGTTTTGTTAGCCTCGACCCTTAGGAAAGTTGCGCACAGGAATAAAGCAAGCGCGATGAAAAGCTGAGTGGATGACATTATAAAACAGATTTAGCTTTGTCTTCGAAAACTTTGATGCACTGATAACTCCAAGCTATTTCTTATTCGATTTATAAGCGATGTAACAGTATATACTAAAGAACTAAAGAGCAATAGCATAAGCTTGCACTGTTAAAATGTTGCCCGTTTGATTACTCAGTTGCAATTTATTTCAAAGTGGAACCTTTTAACGCTTTTGTGCCCAATGCTTTCTGCTTCAAATGCAAATGTTCAGTAAACAAGTTAGCGTCCCCAAAAGGCGCCGTTAATCCTGTCTATTTTTAAAACTTTTTATTTTTCGAGTTAGATAAATGCAAATGAACGATATCTAGCCACAACCACTTACGAGCGTGCGATTAGCGCATGCTGACACTTACAAAAGGAGCAAATTGTTAGCACCTTTTTTCATAAGATTGATAAGGATGGTAGCTATGGTCCGTGAGTGTTTTCGTAAAAGATAAAAATTAAAGATAACAAGATAAGAATTAAGTCTCAAATTGTAATTAGACTGCTTAAATTATAATAAATCTGACCTACTCGTATTCCATTAGATGCGTATCTTGAATCGCTACAAAAAAATGAAGTCAGTTCATGGTGATGAGCATACCTGGGCGTGCGGGGTGTTTGAAGGATATGCATCCCCATAAAAATACCTCCCAGAAACCTTAATACCCCTCAGAATTATATTTTTGAAATTTTTTCTGTCAAGTTTTTGATGCCAATGGATAGTGCTCGATGAGAAACGTTTAAAAATTGTGTTTTTTTTGGAAAAAACACCATTTGTAAGGCATTTTTTGTTACCTTACCGCCCACTTATAGTGACGAGCTTGTTTCGAAAACGATGAAAGAATAAACGTCAGATATTTCAAAAGTCAGATAAATCCGATTTTGCTACTCAAATTGGTGTTTAGGTGGCGCTCCATCTTGCATAAAAATCACATCGTTATCAATACGACGAGCTTGCAGTTCAGGATAGAATTGGGTTTGCAGCATCTGGAGGTAACTTTGGCTATCGACATTGTCATCGAAAAAATTGGGCCAATTAGGCCGTTATCGCCAATTGCAGCCCAAACTGTCGTCCGTGGAGAATGTAACGATTTTTCAGTGATCCATTGTTGATTTTCACCCGACCAATAAGGATGATTGTGACGATTAAAGCCACCATCAATATGAAAATGTGCCTCGTCAGAAAAAAGCAAATTCGTGAGATGATTTGGATTTTGATCCATTCGGTCAATTTCATCCTGCGCAAATTCTAATCGATTTTCTTTATCCTCCTCGGTTATTTTCTGTACAATGTGCACTTTGTAAGGGTGCCACTTGAGGCCTTTTAAAATTCTTTGAATGGTAGTGCGACTTATCATTAGAGCATTAGCCGCACGTCGTGTAGGAGAATGAGGATTTTCGGTGAAATGTTCTGTCACTCGTGCCGAATTTTCGTCGGAATGAGCGGAACGACTTCGATTTCTTTTCAAATCCTGTACTGATCCAGTCTCCATTAATAGCTTATGCCATTTAGAAATGCTGTGGTGTGATTTTGGGTCACGGTTAAATGTCGTTCGAAATTTTCTTTGGACCATTACCAAGCTGCCCGTCCATTCATACCATGAAGCAACTTTTGCTCGTTCCAAAATAGAGTACGCCATGAACAATTATCTTTAAAATATAAAATAATAGTCGGCGCGTCCTAAAATAATAATAAATTAAATTCTAATGTTTACTATACAATATGTTGAATTTACGTTAAATATCAGCAACTATTGAGCGTAGAGCAGCAAAACAAAACATGGAATAGATACGTGGACCACCCTGTACTTCTATTTTTGCTTTGTTTAGATGAAGTTTAACTGTTTAGCCAATTCCTGTGGCTTCTGCACATTTAGCGGAATTTTTCCTAATTCCCTATTTTTGCATCATTGACTATGGAGACCTTCAAGTATATTCACCTTTTTTGCTCCACCCGAGCATTTTTTTGCTAATAGCCGAATCATTTGTATGTCAGTATTTCATTTTTATGGCATTTCTAATCAATATTCACTTAAATAGCTCAATACATGTCTTTTTCAGTGTACAATGAGTAATTTTGAAAGTTTTTAACTTTCCCAAATGAACTAGAATGATTCAGAACATGAGAATAGCTATTAGAATGAGCCCTATATTTTCTGGCTGTCTACCTAAAAAAATTTTGGATACGTTGAAACGTAAAAGAATTATAGGTGAGAGAAATTATGACATTTTCGTCATGCTGTTTCTTTTCGCACCACAGTTACATGTGTTTTGCTGGCGTAATGAGATGATTTAGGTACATTTTCTCCTGCTTTCGGCATTCTATAAGCTCCAAAACTTACCGGTTATGCACTACTGTATTTGTTTGTACGCTTATCTCGCTCATTCATCTTGTTCCATATACTAAATTCTTCGGTGCTAACCTGCAAGCGCATATTTGGTGCCTTGCCGCACTTATATACAATTGTGGGTAAGGTCGTTAGGACATGCATTCAGTTGAGCTTTTTAAACAAAATAATTTGTCGGTTTCTTCAATTTAGATTGATCAGTCCTTTTAGAGTATAAAGTGTTGTGTTATTTATTTCTCAAATTTAAGCCACTACTACATTCTGTAAGCTGCAGAATATACTTCGATGTTTGTGTTGCTTAAAGAATGTCTAAGCCCGGTTTCTATATGTTGGAGTTTAAGTCTAAGCCGGACTTAATTGTTTGAAAATACGAGGTCAGGTCTAAGCCTGGCTCAAGCTGGATTCCATAAATGCCGGCTTAAGCCGGGCTTAAACCGAAGACAATGTTGGAATTCACGACAT
The DNA here is from genome assembly GCA_036768485.1 of Mermis nigrescens. NCBI lineage: Eukaryota > Metazoa > Nematoda > Enoplea > Mermithida > Mermithidae > Mermis > Mermis nigrescens. Next base: position 39,601 of record JAVLUZ010000659.1, read on the forward strand.
CACAGTTGAACACTTTCTATCTTTGTTTACGTTAATAAGCCGGGCTTAAGCCACACTTCATAGAAGGCGGACCCTGATCTTTTGCAGATTCTTATGATATGTTTTACACGTAGGTGACTTGTTCCTAGTACCCTCCTTTTATGTGTTTAATCATCCGCTATTCCTATAGTCTGTACTATTCCAAATGGCCCATTTTTGATTCATGGCTTATTACTGTAGCATAACATTTTACAGTTTAGGTTGTTGCGGCAGTTGGATAGATGCTCCGCTTGTTAAGCAAAACGCATTAGACAACAATAAGAAGAGTTCAGGGCAATCTAGCTGCTACAGGGAAATAATCGGAGAAGCCATCTATGCAGTGAAAAACTTATACAGTGATAGAAATTTAGGGAAAATGAGCTGGAATGGAACAGACTACAGTATATTTGTCTTTTTCGTTCCATCTGAGCATTTTTCCTTGCAAGATTTTTTTAATACTTAGCACATCCCAATTTATGACTGAAGAAGTTAGAAAAGTGAAGGAATATAAAAATGTGTTTTCAGCCAAAGTTTAAACTTTAAACCGCTAGAACTATAGTCTGTCTCACACAAGTTCGGTCGTAAATTTCAAAACCATCTCCGACAATTAACTGACAGATTGCGATTATAGCGTTGATCTACATAATATATAATTATCGTAACCCTCGGCTTACTACACATGAATATTCTTAGAATTTATGCGCGATGTTATATGAAATAGACTATAACTTTGTATTGACCTTATATGTACAATTGCGGTCAAGTTCTACCTCTACCCTAAAAACCTACTTTATTTTTAAAACACTCAGCAGTTAGCGACTTATAAGTGAGAAGTGGGCAGTCAAGAAACGGACAATAACGTGCTTTTTAACGTTTGTTCTTCGATGAGGGAAGAAGAGTGATCATACATTTTATTATTTTCATTTTTCAGAAATATAAATTTTATTGCGCAGGCATCCTAGAACAACTTTGGAAATTTAAATTCGGTTAAAATTGCTAAAGAAAATATCAGCACTTTGCACGAGTAGGGCCGGAACGCAGAAAGTTTGCTTCGCTTTACTTTTTAACGGACAAAAATTTCCGACGGTGCTGCCCGAGTTTTCCGTAACACCGACGCGCATTTCTGAGGTCTATTGCATACACTGTAAAAAATCATTTGTAGAATCAACATAAAGTTCTCATGTGTAATCTTGCTGCCATAAAAATTTTAGTATAGCTACAAAAAATTTTTATGTTGATTCTACAAAAATGCACGTGGTTTGAACAAAAACTTTTATGTTGATCCGTCACATTATTGACTTATTAGCTTTATGTTGATCCTACATTCATCCGTCCATAAACGTCGCATTAGTAAACCTAAACCTTTTATGTCGATCCTATATGCATGCACCTGGATTTTAAGGCATCCAGTGAATCCTATATTTGACATGTCTAACAAGCGTTCTTTATTGCACCTGTGTTCTGCAAAAATGCAGCACATCAATCGATAGCAGTCTACCTACACTTGACTGGAGACGGATCAAGTCATGTACGAAAAAGCAATCTCAAACTTCCAGCTAATACTTTTGTACAATTAAGTAAGTACCGTTTATAATCTGACAATAAGCCCCATGGTTTTAGCAGTAATATTTAATAATGTGATTGATAAAGAATGATTTTTAAGCAATTTGGTACAAATATTATCAAAATAACTTATTTACAGAGCTACATGAGGATGAAGAGAAAAGAGTCATCTAATAAACCAAAAATATAAGCAGAATAAGTCGAAGAATTTTGCAATTTATCGTTCTAAGACTTGGATATAATAATAGAATAAAAAGGAAACCAAAATTTTAAAGAAATTATCCGGCACACTATCAAAACTAAGTGTAACTGGAAGCTTTGTGGCCGAAAAATGACAAATTTAAATGTGTTAGCCTCCTTCATACCTGACACAAGCGCCAAAAGAACAGTTCGACGATAAAACGCGTACACATGGCAAAATGTTTGGTCATAAACGACGTAATAAAGCTGAGCAAACTTTCATATAAGAGGCAAGGTCATAAAAATGAAGATGTGTTGCATTAATGTCGACGGGATAAAAACTAGACAAAGACGTTAATATGAAAATCATAAAAGGAACGGGCGTACCACAGATAGTGCATGAAGAAGTTCTAACCATAGGTGAGCAGTAGATAAATTCTGGGGGGTCCGTCCGATGGTACAAAATTGCAAAAAATAATGCCGAAAATTCAATTCTGTGAACTGTCGATTTGGATGTCCGCCGGGTTCTCAGGGGGCAGACCTGTGCGCCCATGTGCGGTTCTCGGGGTATACGTCCCCAGAAGTTGAAAACTCCCGCAGATTACTGTAGACCCCCAAAATTATATTTTTTGTAACATTTTTGACAATTTTCGGTGATTTCACCCTCCCAGAATTTACTTGCTGCCTATGTATAGTGCTGAGCTGACCATACATAGATGCGTAGAATGGCCGATCTAGATAGGGAGGGGTCGAAAATTGAGCTTTTTTAGGCCAGAATGACCTTAAAAACTGATATGAATGTTAAAAAAGCTTTAAAACTACGCTATTCCACAGTTTCCAGTCATTTTCAATCACTTTTGAAGAAAATTTTCAATATTCATCCATTTTTGGCCTTCATTTGATCACATTTTTCCCACAAAATTTTTTAGTTTTTTATTCTGGGAGTCTCTTCTAGACCCTGCCCACATCCACGTCTAGTGCTGACATGTCACCTGATATTTAATGAAATTTGGGCGCTTTGTTTCCTAAATTTGCTTCAGACCTTTTAATCATTATTGATTTCCAAATTGACTTCTTCAGATAAATTTCTAATTTGTCAATCAGCTTTCACAATAATAAACAAAAAATGCAATGAATAGAAAAAGATTCAATTTCATTATTCCTTTAAATAATTCCCTAAATGTGAAGGCAAGCAAGTTGACTAACTTACATTAAAATAATGCATACATATGTAAGCACGCCCATCTTAACAAAAAAGAAATCATACATGGTTCTTAGTACAGTAGCTGATCCAGGATTCATAGCTAAATAGTAAAAAATTGGTCCAAAATCTGCGGTTGGCACCAGAGGTGGGCAGCACCGAAATTCTGAGGGGAAGGGTGAAAAAATTTGTAAGGTCAAAAATGGTCTTAAAAGTGGTCGTATGGCAAAAAAACCACCATTTTTCGACGTTTCTCATCGAGCACTATCCAATGGCATCAAAAAATTGCTCAAAAAGCAAAAATTTAATTCTGGGGAGAGGTATTTTAATTTCTTGGGGGAGGTATTTCAACTTCTGGGGGGTGCATACCCCCCAAACCCCCCACGCCCACATGTGGTTGGCACGTAAAATAGTGTTTCTTTGACGTTTTCTGTGGTTTACTTTCATTCAGAATCATTTTTTGGTTAAGGATTTTTCACATAATTCAGAATTTTTGGTATTTTGCATGACAAATCTTGCCTAAATTTAACACTTTTCCGGCGCAAAGTGCTGAAAACTTTCTGAAATAGATTTAGATTGACGCTTGGAGAATGAATTAAACCGTTTCTTGTATTTCTACTACTTCATTAGAGCGTTCGGCGCGAATCGCCGAGAACATTCAGGACTTTTTGTTAAAAAACCCAATTAAAAGCTTCATTGGCTCACTTAAAACTATTTGTGACGCAAAAACGGCTCTAATAAATGAAATAACATTATTATTTCGAAGAAAATAATTTTCGATCGAAAATCACTACAAAATACATATGTACACATATCCATTCCTTATCTCAAAAAGCATGTTGGGTCAATGGGAGAGGCGACCGCTCCTTCTTAAATCCGCCTGACTAATAAACATTAATTGCATTCACAAATGTCGACACTTTGACAGAAGACTTTTTATCCAATAAGCCAGCCTTAACGATTGAACACTGCAGAAACTCTAAGGTCAGTGGCGCGGAATATTGGAGATCGAAAATGTAATGGTAGGCTATCAAAAACATCATTGCTTCTGCGAATTCGCCTCATTCTCCATCAAGATTTCTTTTTCGACGACAATGCAAAGGCGCGATTGTTCACCCTTTATGACTGCAATGAATATGCCAACATCAGTGTCGTCTGTCGGAAGAATCTGATTCAGCGGTGTGCCTTGCTGAAATAAGCGATGCTAAATAAATGCCTTTATGGTCTCTTAAATAAGCTTCAGAATTAATTCATTAGTCTCCTCAGCAGAATGTGTTTGATTTGTAGCGTGTAACGTTGCATGCTTGTGAGAGAGTTGGTGTTTTCAGATCACCAGATAGAAAAAAACAAGATACGGCCAAAAATTGCTTAAAAAATATATATGGTTAAACTAGTGAAAAAATTGAAGAAAATAGCTTTTCTGCAAATTGACTGAAATTCACCAAAAAGTGTCAATTAATATTGTTTCAATTCTTATCATGCATTTATTTCTAGACATTAGGTAAAGCGGACCGTATCTCGGAATTCGATACTACTGAAAGTCAAGAAGAAAGTAACTTTGACAGGATATTAGCATTTGTAAGCTGCATTCCCACCATATACTTAAAAAGCAATGCTCATTTCAGTATAAATTACGATAAAAAAAGGAAAAATGGGCATACCACAATTTATAAGGCCATTTTTTGACCTTTGAAAAATCTTGCACCCCCAGGATTTTCTTGCTGCCCACATATGCTCTCCTCGTCACACGTGGGCGTGGGGGTTTGGGGGAGTATTTACCCCCAGGCCACATATCCCTGCAGTGCTGCCACGATGGGCACTGCTGGTGTTGGCTTGGGCAGCTGTTCGATAGCTGGGCTGTGTAAAGTTGGAATACCCCCAGAATTCAATTTTTGAAATTTTTTGTACTTTTTAGCGATTTTTTGATGCCATTGGTTAGTGCTCGACGAGAAACGTCGAAAAATGGTGTTGTTTTCACCATATGACCACTTTTAAGACCCTTTTTCGACCTTTGAAAATTTTTTCGACCCCCCCCAGAATTTCGGTGCTGCCCATTTATGCTCCTCATCCCTTCTTAAAGGTGGAATTTTGTAATTATGTACATGTGGGCGTGGTGTAGGGGTTAAACAGACCCCATAAGAATTCAAAAACCCTTTGAGGAATACGATATACCACAGAATTGAATTTAGTGGTTTTTTGCGATTTATTTCCACCAGATACCCAGAATTTGGATGCTGCTTATGTATGAAAAAGCATTCCCACAACAGTAAAGGTCAAAAATACCTTATAGATCGACAATGGTGGGAAATTTCTTCATGTAAAACCAACGAAACCAAAAACAATGCACAACATCTCTTGCACTTCACCACGTCCATCTGATCAGCTATATAGTCTGTCACATCCTAAGAAGGAAAAACATGTGCATTAAGTACAGAGGTGAGACAAACAAAATGTTCACACGTGAAACAAGCTGTCACGGCTCTTTGGTTTTTATTTGATGAATAGGAAATTTTACATTTTCAAAATAGTATTTGTGTACAAGAAAGTCGCAAAAACAAACAGTTCGGGTTTTATGCCTTACAAGTATGGTTTTAAGTACATGTTCGCAGTGGGTAAGGGGAGGGAAATGGGGATATTCCCCTCATCAAAAATGTTGATACTCCCCTGAGGCCGTTCTGAAACAGAAACTATTGCTGGAACCAAGGAAAAGTGTCAAACGACGTCTAAAAGAATAATTTCAAGTGCATATACTAATTTTTTAAGCAATAAACTATTCACTCGTTTATTCAGAGTTTTCTTCCATTAATCCGTATATGTACATTTGATGTTATACATAACTCCAAACATATGTATCACACATTCCCATAGGGGGTGAGGGTGGTATTACCCCCTCAGGGTCCGAGACTCAAGTCAATGTCAGACGATTTCTGGTGAAAACCTTTTGAATTTTTTCGAACTTAATTTTTAGTTTGGCAAAAGTGCATCCATTAGAATTTCAGGAAGTTTTACAGTACTTTTGAATGTAAGCAAGAGTAAATAGACAAACTATCACTATAAAAGATGCATATAACAGTTCAAAATTTTGGGAGAGGGGCTTCAGGGCATACATTCAACGGCTGGGTAGCATAGGTGGGCAGCTCCGAAACTCTAGAGGGGTGAAAAAATTTCTGGGGGGGGGTGAAAAAATTTTCAAAGGTCAAAAAATGGTCTTAAAAAATGGTCGTATGGCGAAAACACACCATTTTCCGACGTTTCTCATCGAGCTTTATCCAATGGCATCAAAAAATCGCTAAAGAAGCAAAAAAATTTCAAAAAATGAATTCTGGGGGGTATTTTGATTTCTGGGGGGAGTATTCCAACTTCTGGGGGGTGCATGCCCTCCAAACCCCCCTCCCCCACGCCCACATGTGCTGAATAGGGTTCCCTGGCCATTTTTAGAAGGAGAAGGGGGGTTAACGACTCAAATTTTAGGACAACAATGGTAAAAAAACAACTAAAGATAGCCGAAAAAGCGCAAGATTTCGCCAAAAATGGGGGAGGGTGATCAAAAATTTTCTGACTTTGGAGGAGGTTTGGGGCTTTAAAGCGTGGGTGAAGGATGGCCTAAACCCCCTGTTGCATGTATCTTTCTGGGCCATTTTCAGGGGGAGTAAGCGGCTCTGATTTTTGGCCAAAAATAGCGAAAACACCTAAAAATAGCCAAAAAGTGCAAGTTATCGCCAAAAATGGGGGAGGGTGGGTCAAAATTTTTTTACATTAGAATAACAAGATACAACAAGTTAAGTATCAAAATTTGACATTAAATAAATAAAATTAATCACACATTTCCCGCAATGAAACTCGATTAACCTCCTCCTAGAACGTGAACGCTGAACTAGGATACAATTGAATACTTTTGGATATGATCTTGTGTTGTGAAAATGTAGTACTTGGAAAATCACATCATGCAATAGTTCAACAAATAATTTAGCTCCGCATGAAGAAGCAGGATAGAATTATACCTTCAACTAACATGTTGTCTCGGTTTCGCATGCTGCTTATTTTATCCTCGGGTTCAAAATTCACTTCGCCTCTTCTGGCTTCGATAATACCTAAATATATGTCTTGCATACGCATTAGGATTTTCACGACTACGTTTTCCTTTATTTGCCTATAACCAAGGGCGGAAATAGAGAGAGCAAGAAGGGGGTGCAACCGCCAGACACGCAGCATGGGGGTTGGGCATCCCATCCCCTCCCGAAGTCAGAAAACTTTTGACTCCCCCCGGTTGTTGGAAAATAATTGAATTTTTTCGACCGTTTTTAGGAGTTGTTTTTGTCGTTTTTGACCAAAAATTACGAAGTTTCCTGAAAATTGGTAGGAAAAGTGCTTTTTTAAGCATGTGTAGCTATCTGTTTGCTCAAAAATGTCAAAATTTTGAGCGCTTCGCGCCATATACTTATGTTTTGTCCTATATATGTTCAACGTATTCTACTTTTTCGATTTTTTTCGAAATTTTTTCATGTTTTTATGCTCTAGAAAGATGAGCATCGTGAGAAACGCTAAAAACGATGTTTTTGACCCGTATCCACCATTCTCAGACTCAAAAAGGCACTTTAAGCCACCCCCAATTCCCATGCTGCGCATGTCCGATCGCATCTTTAGCGTTTTATCCTTTTAAGAAGGTAGAGGCTTAAGTTTTCCGGTAATTACATTCGATACTTTATCTTCTATTACGTTAATTTGCAGAGCGTCATTTCAGCATACCTTTCAGGCCTAATGACATGCACATACATCTAACTGCTTTAAATTTTGGATGGGTTCCCCACCATACATGCACATAGGGAATCAGGGTGGTTATTACCCCCCCCCCCCGCTGAAGAGTCAGCTAGACAGGTACTGTTTGGCGATTTTGAGCTGACAGAATGTTTTGCGTCATTTTTGAGATCGAAAGCAGTAACAATATCAAAAGTTTTCCGGAGCCGAATTAGCAATTTTATGTAATTTTTTAACCAAAAAAGCCCCAAAAATTCATATTTTGGATTTCTGAGATTTTACCCCCCCCTCCTGCCGAGCCGACCCTGACCTTGTGCACCTATAGTCCCCAACCCACCTGTCATTTTTAGGCTAAGGCTTAAGGTACGATTTTTGGCCAAAAATGATAAAAAATTCTAAAATGGCTAAAGAAAGAAAGTTTCTGTAAAAAATTATTAACAGTAAACAATTTCTGTCTTTGGGAATAGGGGACGCCCAACTTTCAGTAGGGGTTCCTTCTAAGCCCCGTTACATATTTGACTAAACAGTATATCTGACCGGGCCCGTATCCAAGATTTTGTTTCAGGGGACACGACCAAAATTTGTTCAAAACATGAAGGGGCCAAAGGATGAATAAAAAAAGACGCTTTATGACCACTAGACACCGTTTTTTGAACGAGACAAAGATTTTGAGGCTAGTTCAATTATTTTTGGAGCGATCTTTGTACAACTTTGTACAAAAAGTATAGGCACTTTTTGGCCGATTTTTCATTGTACAAAAAAATCGCAAAGTTTTCGTACAAACAAAAAACAGTGCCACTAGAGCTGCAAAATTTGTAAATTTTGCTAACTAAATGCCTAAAATATGATGAGAATTCAATAGACACCCTCATCAACCAATCTCATTTTCTGCATCAACCTGTGCAGAACAAAAGAAATAGATGCCAAACAAGCTTTAGGTTCTATAAAGACTGAAAATCGAGCGTTTAAACCGAGCGCTTGGGACTACCTAGACTGTAATTAAAATTTTGAAATTTGGCGTCAAGCGCGAAATTTCTTTGCGATTTTCAGCTAAAAAAGCAAAAGGGGAGTGAGGGAAAAAATCATTCAGGGGGGCACGTATCCCCGAAGCCCTCTGGATCTGACCAATGTGAATATAACCTTGACTTTATAAGGCAAGCCTAAATGCAAGCAATACTTACATAAAAAACGACTTGTAAATGAAAAGACAGCATCCCTTGCGTTCACCATTTTTTTCCACTTTTTGGTCTATTTGCCAACTAAAATTTTGAGAAATAAAAAAAAATTTTCGGATTGATTGGCATTTGTGGAAAATTTTGTAATGTTAGAATGCATTATAGAGAGGTAAAACTTCAAAAAATTTACGGCGCTTCGCGCCGAATTGATTTAATTCATACTTTTCATTAATCTTTAAGCCGCTCCGCGCCAATTGCAGCATTTTTATCGACAATTCGGTCGAGAACTTCACTATGATTGAAAATCCTTGACTTCTGCACGGCTTTGCTTAGCTTTTGTAATGCAAAAATGCATTTTAGAGAGCTAAAATTTCAAAATTTTCTGGCGCTTAGCGCCGTTTGATAAATTATAATTTTTATTGTCAAAAGCGACTCCAGAATTGGCTAAAATGCTTTACTGAAGGAAGGAAATTCATGTTTCAACAGAAATAACGTATACTGATTGTGATATTTCTAGTAGAGCGCGAAATTTTCATACAAAAAGTGCATCAAACACCGCTATTACATGTGCACATAGGATTTAATACTTAAAAAACACTGATTTTTTTAACACAGGTGCTCTATTTTTAACGTTTTTAGACTCCCAAAAAACGTGGAAAATGGGTGGAAAAAGTGGAAAGAAATTTTGGGTCTGGTCTATGTCAACCAAATTGCTGGGAAAAAACGGTGCTTGTGTTCCTGACAACGCTTTTTCCAGAAAATGAAAGCGAAAATTTTCTCAGAGATCTTACAAAATACATAGATATTACTTAGACCGTTTCCAAAATGAACAAAACAAGTCATTACCGAAAGCAACGTGCGGCATATTGTGCTTGAAGTAAACATTCCGACGATATCCGGTACTCAGCGACTTAGTCCGGCCGGTAAAACTCAACAGCGGATCAAAAATATTACATATGTTATAAACGTCAATACCTCAATTTCCTAACTGATTGATCATATAATTCGAAGAAGACTTTCAAAGAAAGTGTCAAACATATCTTTAATAGATGATTCCGGAACCTGCCAATCGACTTGCATTTAGCATTTTTGAAAAAATAGGCTTAAAGCCTATTCTGAAGCATCGCCTGATAATAAAAGAAAAACAGTTTTCTTGACTACATGCTGGTCGACAGATATCAGCGCACAACTTGCACGCTAGACTCATAGTTAGCTGCTATTCCCAGAAAAATAAGTAGAAACTGGCAGCAGAAGCCAACTCTCTGCCTTTAGGAAGAATCAAATACAATCAATATTAACAGTTTCATCTTATCCAATTACTGTAATCAAATCGCTGCCTAAATAGCTTGCGTCTCTAAATTTTTTAAGTTCATCAAAAAATTTTTAGGTCGATTCTACAAATCAACGAAGTACGCTCAAACCTTTTCAAGTGAATAAAAAAGTTAATCACTTACATAAGAATTTCAATCACCTCGACAATGCCCCGAAATGAACATATAAATGTTTATGTCGATCCTATATGCAGGCGATATTTTTAACTTGATATGACAAATTTTTTTTACAGTGTAGTATCAGCTTGCCTTCGCCCTTAAAGACTAACCGTAGCATTTTGCATAATGCTAGAGAAAGCGGATAAATATAGTTTTCAAAGTAGTAATGCGTTGAAAATAAAATTTGACTTTGGCAGTTTGGTCATTGAATTCAGCGTCTCGTTTAAAAATTTCTGTCCGCGGAGCTGCTGCTTACGTTGTCAAAAGAAAACTGATGAATGGGGCTAGGTTGGGGTCATAGGGTGGGTGATTCAAACTTTTCAAACCATAGATTTCAAATGACAGCCTCTTCTTACGAACATAGATGCACAACAAGCCGATTTGTAGGGGTCAGCCGGTCTGAGATGGGATCAAAAATTGAGATTTTTCGGGCCAAAATGACCCCAAGAACAATAGTCTGTTTCACGCGAAATCGGTCATAAATTTTTAAATTATCTCCGAAAATAAGCTGACAGATTGCGATTATAGCATTGACCTGATATATAATTATCGTAACTCTCGGCTTACTGTCGTTAAAAATTCTTAGAATTTATAAACGAAGTTATGTGAAACTGACTATAGAAGGAGGTGCCTAATTGAAAAAAACATGGCGTCAGCGCAAAGCGCCAGCAAAACCGCTGCTGATGAGTCATAAAATGGCTAAGAACACTTGAAACAGTTAATTTTCCTCGGTTTTCTGAAAAAATGAAAATTATATGGGGTCAAGCGCTCTTTCAGAGGTGAGCAGCTCTACTCTGAGGTGGTCAAATCTCTATAATGTCGCTTATAATCGAGGAAGACGGTTAAATCTCTACCTACGTGCAGCTTAAGCATCTAATAAGCAAGCCAGTGAGAGGTCGCCATACTCTTAACGTAACAACCCAAAAAAGATTACTTTTCTTTGGTTGCATAAAAGGGATAGATTGGTAGGTAGGTACTTATAGCTTGCGCAATTATGAAATGAAATTGAAATATTACTCATTTATATATTCAGGTGACTTCATCTTGCATTTAGATCACAAATTAGCAAATTTTTGTGTGCAGAAGTATTTCAGGAAAAACTAAGATTTGATAGACAATTCAGCAGATAAAAATCTACATGGACTGAAATGACCAAAATATCACATTAAATTGGAACCGCTAAAAGGAAGGCATATATTTGAACTTCTAACAAGAATATGTGTGCTGGTGACAAAACGAATGCATAATGATACATTAACATTTGACTGAAAAACCATAATGAGAATTTAAAAAAAAATCGCTATTGACGGCATTCGCACAAGATGCCAGTGCTTTCATTATTGCATTTCGATCCATTGCATTGATCAACGCAGGGGCAACGCATCGTTTCGATAGAATTACTCGTAGGAGCGTCTTCGTCTAAACACAGCCAAGTTACAAGTTAATTCAGATTTTATCCTTTTTCAGCTCTAAATGCGCTGTTTTTCTTTTTTTGAAAAAGTCGAAATTGATTATGTTCGAAATAGGCTTACACGTTAATTTAGTGTTTCAGGTGCCCATTTTGATTAGGGCGGATTCAAGGGGATGTCTTTGGCCCAATTAGTTGGTCAGATAAAAGACGGATATGTATTTTTCCTCGATTTTTGACCATTAATTAATTTATTTCCGAAAATTTTTTACGACGGCATGTGTATAGTGGATTTTGGACCTGGTTACGACTTTCTGCTAATACGTTGGCATGCCACACCTTTACGATAATTCTACCTTTCCGGGGCTCAGAGAAGCATTAAAACTACTTAAGGTTTTGGAAAAACAGGCACTGTCAGGCGATTCAGAGGAAACGAAAGGTATTGCAAGACAATTGTTGAACTTACTGCAGCAGTAACGTAAAAAATTCTACCCGAATACTGTAAAAAATATCGAAGTTCCCGGCGCTGCACTCTGTTTCGATACATTTTTGTATTTTTAACGATAAAGACCCATAAATTTTCTAAACTTTATTAATAAGGTTTAAGAAACGCAGTTTACCACACATAATGTGTTATTGTAAAATTTTATAGACCCTAAAATCTACATGTACGCAATGTATTGACTTCTGGGAATCGTCTGTGTAGATGTGCAAAGACGCTTTGTACAAAAAAACAATGATCATGATTCACTACATGATCAACCCCGAATTTCATCCTCTCTCTGGCTACCTCGACCTTGCCCATGTATGCGACCACTTATCTTGACCATAATTTTGAATATCGACAAATTTTCTGAACAAGAACATTTATAATTGTCTGATGAAACTGTGACTCAAAAATTGTGAACAAAATCCTGAGAATTGCGAACAGGTTGACAAATCAATCGGAGTCATTAAAGTATTGCAGGTTGACATGGATGTGGAGACGGAAGATGCACGCTAGAAAATTAGACCCCGTAAATTTAGAATATACCCCATTCCCCAAGCGGCTTCAATAGATCCCATAGAATTTTCATTTTTCAGCACGTTTTTTGATGTTTTTGCCAGCTTTGCCCATCCAGACTTTCCAGAATTCCATATTTGATTACGAGACTTCATTCAAAGCAGTCGCTTGGGAAAATTTTAATTTTTGCACACTTAACATTTCCATGGCCTTAAAAGTACCAAGATGTTTTCATTTCGATTTATAAATAAATCTCAAGGTCCTCGACGATTCACGTGTAAGTTCTCCGAGAAATTTTTCGAATTCTACGTTTTTTACTTTTTTTCCAATTTTTGACAGAAGAGCCAGCATATTAACCCTCCAGGTGCATGTCTCTTCTGGACGAAACCCGCGCACCGGTTTTGATAGATCATACTTAAAGTGAATAAGGATTAAAAGACTAATAAATCAAAATGAATTTCGATCAAGATAAAGATAAATGAAAATGCCTAACCCTTCAGCATTATCTGAGACTACTCGATTTGAAAAATCCTTTTAGTTAGACATGTTATTATCTTTAATTCGAAATTTAGTGATATCTCTTTTATGCAACTAATAAAAAGAAGTTTGATTTTCGTCCAATTATTATCATTCTCTATATTCTACAACTTTTAGTCATATTTTTATTACATTCATTATATTCACACTAAATTCACGATTTGGAGTTCACAGATCATTAATTAACTCATTCGTAGTTCATTCATGTTCGTTTCATTCGATATGTTCCCTTTTTTGTCCCTTAGAATTTTCCCTTAAAGGATTCCATAGTCAAGTCACAAAGGTACGAGCATGCCCCGTAAATACACACATGTTTGGTGTTGATCTCAATCTCAGAATATAAAGCTAGAGTCGAAGTTAAGAAACGGATAAGTAACTTTGAAATCATTTTATTGTATCCGAAATCTGGATGAGCAATCTTTTAGCACTTTATTTTTTAATTTTACCTCAAACTCCTGATAAAAGTGCATATGAAGTAATAATCGAAGTGTAATACTTCTATTATGCAAGCATATTAACGCAATCGCTTTATTAAAGATTTCGTTTAATCACAAATAACAGGAAAAAGTTGAAATCTGTAATTTTTACTTTCGAAAATTGATTTAAGAATTTCATTGCGATTTTTTTAATGTTACTATTTTTCTTTTGTGAGTAATATTTAAAATGTCTCATTTTTTTGTTTTCACTCTTAATTTTTTCAGCTGTCAATTCACCAGTAATTTTGCATCAAAAACAATTGTTTAGACTAAAGAAAAAGTGATTAATGGTAAGCATTTAAGTGTCATTCATGTTTTATTAAATTTAATGACTTATCATCAATGTGCCATGATTGTGAGTTTAAGTTCGAACGATGGATGTGACCAAAACTTCTACTGAACAAGAACACTTATTATACGCTTTCTCGCAGAGATAAAAATTTATCCTTGTATAACACTGTAATTATAGTGCTTGTGTGTAGCTAGTACGTTTATACTACACTGGTTCCTTTGATCAAAGATGGATCGAGGTGAAATTTAAATTTTTTTACATTTTTTTCGTTGACGCACTGAGAGGCTAATATTTTTTGTCAGTATTTGTTAATATCAATGTCAAAATTTTGTAATCAATATTTTGTCTGATTTGGCTGCATTGTTCATTCAACTAAAACTGATTTCTGATAAATTTCTTAACTTTTTAAATATTTATCCTAGAATCATAGGTAGCTCATTAGCGCGTACTAATGATATAAATGGGTACCCCTTAAAATTGACTTCCCTTCTACAGCTATAGCGTACACATCTGGCAGGTACGGGTTTTTGAAACTTATATAATAAAAAAATCGCAGCCCATCTTTTTTTAATACTTTATACTCAAAGCTAAGTTTGTAATGAGCATGTACAGTTTACACCAGAAATTTAAATCTCTATATATTGTTCGCAGAGGACCAATTTTTTTAAATATTGCACTTGGTTTGTAGATCACGAATCTGTACTTGAAACTTTTTTACATTTACGGGGTCTAGCCCTACAGTACAACTAATGTTGAATTTGCAATTTTTTAAAAACACTGCCCTCAAATAATTCATTTCTAATTACTCATCGGGTCTGATGCATTTATAATGTAGGGCATAAATTTTTTAGGCTAATATTTTTGTTTCGTTTTAAATTCGCACTGGTTCTTGTACCAAAGTACGCTAAGTGTAAAGAACTGGGGCTGAAAAACACATTTTGCCGGTTTTTCGACTGCTCTATTCTCTAATTATAAGTCGCGCCCTAAAAATTATAGTTAAAATGAAGTAGTTTGAGAGTCTAGACGTTGACTTTGACCGCGTTCATAAAAATCAATACGAAGTTACTTATAAAGGGTTTAAAATTTACACTCTGAGTTGAAGGAAAACAATACGTTTTTACCTGCGTTTTTAGTTTATTTCCTTCTTCAGTTATGAATCGGGACATGTGAGGTATTATAACAATAAAGTCTTTCTAGGGGCTACACATCGCATTTCGCAGTTGGTTGTGGAGGTGTAAAGTTTAAACTATGGGGTAAGAAAAACATGATTCTTGACGGTTTTTTGCCTGAGAGCTTCTCCGGTTATATATCGAATCGGCGGAATATTCTAAAATAGAGGCACGTGTCCATGGTCACCGAAAGCATTTTATCGCATTTCTTAACACTCAATTTGAAACAATCAATACGGAGTTAGTCTTGGTGGTGTAAAATACTATCTATGGGGGTGAAAAAATTATCTTTTGCCAGGTATCTTTCGGTCAACTTCTCTCAATATGAATCTAGACAGGAAATTAATAAATACCGCGAATCTTAATCTTAAGTGTGAAATATGCGCATGCAATACTCTATGCTGAGATTATGAGCGTATAAGCTTATAATTTAATTCTGAACCTTCTTAAAAACAGAAAGCAAACTGCGCAATCAGATCATAAACGCCGGATTCAAAATCGAGAAATTGCGTGTTCGAGCCAGATACGCGCGACCTTTCTATTCTTTCAAATTTTATATATGTCATGAGAAGCCATGCAACCTATTATTATGTAGGTTGGAATAGACAAAGGAAACATACGGCACACTACGCTTCACCACTTATAGACGTAGGAAGTCAGGCAGGGACCCCAAGAATATGAACCAAAAAACGAAAATACATTGCTTATTCATACATTTAAGGGCTTGAAATTTCAGGTGGGGTCTCCCGGCCATTTTTAGGGGAAAGTGGTTGAATGCCCGAAACAGCAAAAAAGTACCCAAAAATGGACGTTAAGCTGAAGGTTTTCCAGACACTCCAAAAATAGGGGTTCAAAATTTTAGGACTTAAGGGAGGTAAGTGAGCGACCAAGTTTGGGAGGGAATCCCCGTCCGCTTGTCATCTGTATGTCTGTTGGACATGTTCTTCATGAACTTTATTGATTTATTGAAATATTGTTCATAAAAAGGGGAGTACTAAGGAGGAAAAAGGCTCTGATGGAACAAAAAAAGGACGAATATACTTTATAACACGCATTAACCAGGATAATAGAGATGGGGACTAGGAAAAAGTCATCTAAGGATGCATACATGCTAAAAAATTAGACTTTCTTCAAGTAGTGCAAGAATGGTATAGTACATTTTGCGGCCTCTGAAAATGGTAGTGTAAAACATTGATTGCTGGTTCACCTACAGAAGGCTTACGAAGAAACTTCGATGTGTATTAAACGTTCGATTTGTTGCTTATCTAAATAGCAAGTTTTGACGATTGGCTAATATTTTATATTAATTAATAAGTGATTAAATGGCTAATGGAAATCGCATCTTACTTGTTATATTTTGTATTCTACTTGAATTTTCCTTCTTTTATTATGCAGTGTTGTCATGCCATGATTTACTCTTTATGCATCTTGTCTTTCTCCTTATTCTTACTAGCCCTATACGTTTTAATGATGAATATTGTTTATGCGCATGTTAAGTCATTGTCAAAATTAGGGCTCTGCTCTTCTACCTAAATTCGATAGCAATTAATATTAATAATCCGCTAGACATGTCCTTTTTTCTTCAAAGAGATGATTTCCATTGTTGTAAGAGTATTTAAGAGTCTTACAGTTCTAGGGTTAATATCGATTGATAACTACATGATTTGTACCTAAAAATATTACAGATATTATCCTTATGGTGAATTTATTTATTTAATGTTATGTTTTAGCATATAACCTTCCTTTTATATCACGATTCCAATTTCAGCAGTAAATCTCTTTTAAATAGTTACAAGACTACCAGAACAACAAGCGATAATTGGAAAGACAGACACAAAAGCTTTGAATCGAATCGTATTAATTCTAAACCGTTTGCCTGGGATAATATTGTAACTAATGCTTTATTTACATTATTAATGATTTCGCTTTAAAACCCACTGACATATATATCATACTTATGTTTTTTTGTAGAAAATCACAATTTAAATGAAATTGAATATAGTAAACAAATAAGTAAACTGATAATTAATAATTTAAAAACTTATACGCTATGCACCACAAAAACTAGGGAATAGACACGATGACAATAATTCAAGAACAGCTTACATTGAGTCTCGTTCGATTCTAGCGTCTTGTTAGCCTCAGCGCTTAGGAAAGTTGCGCACAGGATTAAAGCAAGCGCGATGAAAAGCTGTGTGGACGACATTATAGAAGTGATGTAGCTTTGTCTTAGAAAACTTTGATGCACTAATAACTCCAAGCTATTTCTTACCCGATTTTTAAGCGATGTAACAGTATATACTAAAGAGCAATAGCATAAGCTTGCACTGTTAGAATGTTAGCCGTTTGATTACTCAATTGCAATTTATTTCAAAGTTGAACCTTTTAACACTTTTGTGCGCAATGCTTTCTGCTTCAAATGCAAATGTTCAGTAAACAAGTTAGCGTCCCCAAAAGGCGCCGATAATCCTGTCTATTTTCAAAACTTTTTATTTTTCGAGTTAGATAAATGCAAATGAACATATCTAGCTACAACCGCTTACGAACGTGCGATTAGCGCATGCTAACACATCCAACAGGAGCGAATTGTTAGTACCTTTTTTCATGGGATTGATAAGGATGGTAGCTATGGTCCATGAGTGTTTTTGTAAAAGATAAAAATAAGAGATAACAAGATGAGAATGAAGTCTCAAATTGTAATTAGACTGCTTAAATTATGATAAATCTGACCTAGTCGTATTCCATTAGATGCATATCTCGATTAGCTACAAAAAATGAAGTCACTTAATGGTGACGAGCTTGTTTCAAAAAAGATGAAAGGATAAAACGTCGGATTTTTTAAAAGTCATGATAATTCGATTTTGCTACTCAAAGTAGTGTTTAAGAAGCCAGAACAATTTCACTTTTTTCCTATTTTTACGGCACTAGTTGCCATGAATTATTGTCTGTATTGTTTATTTTAAGATTTTAACTTTTTGCCTGAACAATTCAAACTATTGTTTTTTCTACTTTGTTCTATTTCCAGTTCGCGAGAGTACTGTTTGTTTGATAGGTACAAAAAAGGCAGATCGAGGAAATCGACGAATAAATATTCAGATATGCACTGAAAAAATGCTCCTATGGACCAAAAAGAACGAATATAATTAGAAACACTCGTTATCGTGGAAATAAAATAAGGGGACTGGAAATAAGTCATCTGTGCACGCTAAAATCATAAGAATCTGCTAAGAAGTTACACTTTGTAAGCAAGGCTTAACAAAAGACAACATTTCATCATAGGTAGCGCGTTAGCGCGTACCTATAATATACTTGGGTACCCCTAACACCTGTGCACCCCCTACAGCTATAACGGGACACTTCTGGAAGGTGCGGTTTTTTTAAAAGATAGATAATAAAAAATTCGCTGCCCGTGTTTTTTGTTTTTCTTGAAACTCAAAACTGGCTGTGTAAAGAAGGTGTAAAGTTTTTGTGTAACGTTATAACATAGGATGAATTTTGGGAGGTTTTTTAGACGGCATGTGGACAACTCAGTATTGACTCCTCAAATAAATTAATGGCACAGATTTGTAGAGGAAGGGATGCTCCAAATTGGATTTTTTTTGTTTGTTGAAATTCGCATTAGTTCTCGAATGGGAGTGTAAAGGGTGCGAAAATCTGGGGGTGAAAAAGCACATTTTCGGTCGAGTTTTCAACCTGCTTATGTCTGATACTAACTCCGGTTATGAGTTTTTTAAAATGTTTTCTGACAGAAATGTAGAGCGGATCAAGGGCTACATTCTGCATATAAGCAAAGTCTTTTACGCTCTATGGTGAGTTAGATCCTGGGTTTTAAAGTTTACACTCTAGCTGATGGTGTAAAAAACGGATTTTAACTAAGATTTCTCTGCCAAATTTTTCCGCTTTTTGAGTCAGTGTAAATTGAATACAGCAGTGATAAAGTGCCTTTCAGGGGCTACACATCGCAGCAATCCGCATTTAAAAAAACGCAATATTGAGTTATTTATGGGGGTGTAAAGTTCGAAATCAGAGGTAAAAAATGGGCGAAAAAACACGTTTTTTCCGAATTTTGATTAATAAATCATACCAAATAATTTTTGCAAGAGAATTTTGGCACACAGGAATGTACTACGATTTAAAAGCTACAAATTAGTACCAAACCGAATTTCTTTAAACTCAATGGGGAGTTCGGTACGGAATTTTAAAGTTTACAGTGTTCTAAATGATGGAAAATACGTTTTTGTTGCGTTTTTTGTTCGCCACTTTCTCCGTCCAGAAGTCGGGATAAGTCCAATAGAATAAAAATAAAGTGCTTTATATCGGGTGCATGTCAAAGCAAATTGTCTATACATTAATATTTAGCGAGTGTAAAGTCAAAAATTTGGTGTTTAAAATGCGTTTCTGTCTTGTTTTTTCTGCCTGCTTCTCCGGTTATGAGTCAGGGACACGATTATCAAGTCTAGAAATGGACCAGGAACCAAATTTGATATGCCAGTCTGGCGCATATGTTTACACTCTACAGTGTTGTAAAGTGGTTTACACCTATTGTTAGTTTGCCCATAGAACATTATGGAGACTTAATTTTTTCATTAATATTAATCGTAATATCGGAACAATATCAAAATTACGAATCTGACCAAAATCTTCTTTACACTAGGTGTTTACATGAAGTTTACACTACATATGTATTTATCTTCGTTTTTGAGCATTCCAGAAACCTAATTTTTTCCTGGAGTCTAGAAATTTTCAAAGAATCAAATGTGAGACGTCACGTAGGCGCGTTTGTTTACATCCAACAGTGATGTAAAGTAGTTTACACTCATTGTTTATTTGTCCTCAGACCATTGTAGACATGCAATTTTTTCATAAATGTTGATAATAATATCCGAGTAATATCAGATTTACAAATCGGAATAAAATCCTCTTTACACTAGGCGGTTGTGTAAAGTTTGCACTGCTAATTAATCTTCGTTCTAGAGCTTTGCAAAAACCTAAATTTTTTGCCGAAATCTGAAAATTTACATGGAATTAAATAAGGGACGTCAGCTGGGCGCGCTTGTTTACACTCAACAGTGATGTAAAGTGGTTTACATCTGTGTCTATTTGTCATTAAACCGTTATGGAGACGTAATTTTTTCATGAATGTTGATCGTAATATCCGAGTAATATCGAATTTACAAATCCGACTAAAATCTTCTTTACACTCGTTGCTAGTGTAAAGTTTACACTATATAATAAGCTTCATTCTAGAGCCTCACAGTAACTTATTTTTTCCCTAAAGTCGTAAAATATATATGGAAACAGATGTGATACGTCTGCTAGGGGCGCATGAAGAGTAGTGTAAAGTGATTAACACCTAATGTTAATTTGTTCTTAGAACATTATAGAGGTTTCATTTCTTAATAAATGCTGATCGTTATATCAGAGCAATATCGAAATTATTAATCCCACTAAAATTCTTTACACTCTTGTGTAAAGTTTAAAATGTAAATTAAGTTTAGCTCTAGAAAGTTTTGGAAGCATATTTCTTTGCAGGATGTTCTACGTAACATAAGAATTACTTATCAGAATGTTTGTTTCTTCTACAACTAGTAGCTTTGTAAAGTTTAAACCATTCAATTATTAGAAGAACCGCACAGTAAATGAAATCTAGTATTGTATTTCCAAATCTTGCTAATTAAGAGTAGGGTACTAGCAAAGAAAAATGCTTCCGATGGAACAAAAAAGGGGAATATACTTGGGATTGTGAATTATCGAGGATGTAGAAGGAGGGGACTAGGAAAAATCTCCCTATGTTATATGCCAAAAATCGCAAAATATGTTAAAAATCAGACTTTCTCTAAACAATGCACAAAATCGAAGTATATTCTGCGGTCTCTGAAAAAACGTATTATTTTAAAATAATTTTCTCTGATTGACATAATATCTTAAAAGCATATTACGTAATGCAACTTTTTGCAGACTTCATTCAACTTTGAGTTGCTTAATAATGTGACTGAAAGTGAAATGCTGTTAACAAATCATAATTAAGTTGTTCGTATTTCATTTTTACTAAGCATGTCACTTAGCAGATACAGCCATTCTAAGTGTCAATGTGCAAGCAATATTCAAATTACCAAAAAATTGATTGAAAAAAGCAGCGAATTAGCAATGCAGTAGCTAAGCGAATTGAATGAAATAGTACATATTGATGCATTCAAGACAATCGATGATATTGTTGGTTCAAAGCAGTAGGAAACACGGAAGCTGACGTGCAACAGACCTTATGTAGATACTCTTTTACACATGTCTACAACAATTGTTTACTAAACTTTTACATTTTTCAAAGGCCGCAGAATATACTTCGATTTTTTGCATTGTTTAGAGAAAGTCTGATTTTTAACATATTTTGCGATTTTTGGCATATAACATAGAGAGATTTTTCCTAGTCCCCTCCTTTTACATCCTCGATAATTCACAATCCCAAGTATATTCCCTTTTTGTTCCATCGGAGCATTTTTCTTTGCTAGTAATGTATATTCTGCGGCCTGCAAATGAAAAATACGAACTGAACAGCTGCCATTCTAAAATATGCAATTATTTTAAATTAAGAAAAGACTTATGGTTTTCTTTACCACCAAGAAAAAAATGCTCCAAGGGGACAAAAAAGAACTCGTTTGGGAAAATGTATTATTGAGGATATGAAAGAAGGGGCTTGGAAAAGTCACCTACGCTTGCTAAAATCATAAGAATCCGCTAAAAAATTATACTTCCTCTGAGCGATTGAAAAATTGAAGTATATTTTGCGGTCTGCGGAGAAGGAAAAACATAAACAACTTTTTTTCAAAATAGAAGTGAGCATGATTTGAAAAAACGTCAAATCTCTCGGACCACTAAGTCGAAGTGCGATCTAATCAGGATAAAGCAGCTAGGGCGCTAAAGTGTGACAAGGACTATACATGCGCGTGATCAATTTAGCACTTATGAAAAGATTGATGAAAAAATATTAAGAACTAAGAGTAAATCAAGACAATATTTCATTATGACGAAACCAAAATTTGAATAGAAAACAATGTGACCATAAAACAGGAGAAACTGCCTTCGTATTGCCATTATATGATTTTTGCATTGCTTAGAGAAGGTCTAAGGTCTAATTTCTAAGCATTTTCTTACGATTTTAGCACGCTTAGTAGCTCTAATTCTGTTTTGAGTTTGAAGAAACTTATTCAATTGCGACGTATAACCCTTGAGACCTTATACCAGTGTAAACACTGTGCAACCCCCTACAGCTTTAACAGGACACAACTGGGAGGAGCGGCTTTTTTTTTAAAAGGTAGATAATCAAAAAATTGGCTGCGGATATTTTTTTGTTTCTCTTTACTATCCATACATAGTTTATTATTACGTCTGTAAAGTTTTGTTGCAACATTATAATACAGGACGATTTTCGACACTTTTTTATAAGAAATTTTTAGACATCTCAGTATTAGTGCTTCATAAAATTTTATAACGTAAATTTTTAAAGCGAGAAATTCTCTGAAACCGTTTTTTTTATTTTTCAAAGTTTGCATTAGTTCTTCTTTCACAGTAACCCAAGTGTTAAAATCTAAGGGTCGTAAAGACAAATTTCAGTCGCATTTTAATCTTCTCTAGCGACTACAGGCGCACAGAGCAGGGTTTTGATGCTTGTGAAAAGAAAGAAGTGACTCGCTGTCAGCCGGTAGTATTAGTACATGTGTCACTCAGATACCGCGGGTAAACCCCCAAACCTACATTTATGTGTGCTCAATGCCTATCATCTCTTTGACCTCAGGTGTAAAAGTTAGGGCATTCAGTTGGCTGCTGCTTTGCATCACCCACTCTTGTTTATTGCACTTCACATACATCATTATCCTAGGTCCAGGCGACCTTATTACACTTAATCTTTATCCTTATCTTTATGTTTTTGGTTTCTTTATCTTGCAAATTATCTTTATTTTATCTTTCTTAACCTTTCAGTGTCCACTCTATGACGCAGATGCGCTACATCAATGCAATCCTAACATGTTTCAAATCTGCAGAATCTTAGACTGTATGCAAAAAAACCAGAGCATAAGCTCTCCTCTCTATCAAGTTGTTCATATGTTCCCATTTGGGGATGTTGGCTTCCTGGAGTACATTTTAGCCAAGTTTCTTGATCTGTTATGTTTTGCTAAACATATGAAATTGATGCGATCTGCTACAGACATTGATTACACAAGTAATCTAGACTGTCTAATTGTCAAATAGAGAGGCTACAAGGGTGTGGTTCCGAGTATTTGAAACCTCATGGGAAACACAAACCTCAGAAAACCAAGGAACCTCCAGTAGACACCATAACTCTATATTTGTTTTTTCTGTTAGCTTTGCTTGCTTTTTTTGTATCATTGAATAATGTCTGGCTAAGATAAGTAAAAATAATTATTGTTGAATTACATATGTGCATTTTATTTTTTTCAGATTTTTCAAAATTTATCGGTTTTCTCATGTGCATGCTGTTAAGCTAATGCCCATGCTCTCAGAGCTTTCAACACTGCAAAAACGTATGTCTGCATACAAAAAAGCAGAACCCATAAATTAAGATTCTAGAAATAACAGGAAGCCAGAGCGTAATATAGTTGTTTTGGCAGATTTCATACAATTTTCAATGAGTAAAATTTTACATTGGATAAGAGTAAGTCATATTCATGTTTACTCATTTAGACATTTGCCCGTCCACAGTTGTTATTGATAGTCCAATAAAGTTACACTCAAAGTTTAGTATTGTTGCTATTTTTCTTCTGAGATATTAAAAAATATTAGAAATCAGAAGTTATATAAAGTTTGATAAAGTACAGTGCAAGCTCTACAGCTCAAAACACATGATATTGTGCATAAATTTATTTGTCTCTGAGCATCTAAAGATTCATAGTTCTATAACTTACGGTACAGAAAATAAAGGCAAACTAAGGCAGAGCAGATAATTTCTGCAAAGGCACCTTGAATTTTTTCCTGAATACCGTTAGTAATCAAGAGCTACATTGCTATGCAATCGTAACACATAGAATCGAGTAAAGAATCCCACAAACCTGCATTTAATATTTTAAATATATGCATAGGACTTATAACAGAATGTTTATAGAGCTCTAGAAAATTGGAGGAATGCATGAGAGGTCACTATAGAGCATAGCCAAGGTTACATATGCTGTTCCATAGATTTTGTATTCTTTTCAGGAACTAAACATTTTTGCACTCTTAGGAGCCAACGTTCCCAAACGGGAACATCAATATAAATTTAACCATAACTTCTGATGAACAACTAAATAAAAATAAATAACGTACTAAAATGATCAGAAAACATCTGCAAACGTGACTGCATGACATTTGGCTTAGAAGTTTTATATGTAGATTGACTATATGCAAATTTTTATACATGGCAAATTTTCGCTATTTTTGTCTAATTTGAGGCAGTATAGCATAACACATACTCATAATTCAGCTTTAAAATTTCTTTTGAAGGATAGGCAAGCATCTTGTTTCTTATTTAAAACAAGTTTAATTCAAGTTAGATGAGTAGTCTTTTACAACAAAATCTTGAAAATATGTTCCCGATCTGGAAAGTTGGTCACTAAAACTTAATTTGTTGGCTTTATCTTTATCTTTATCTTCTAGATTTTGAAATCTCAACTTTATCTTTATCTTTTATTTTTTTATCTTGCGAAAAATCCTTATCTTTTACAACACTAGTCTCTACGATTTTGCAGGCCACTTATTTGGACAATATATTGAGGCATGCGTCCGAAGGTATCGTTATCAGTTGGGCCGTTCCGTGGCAAGGAGGCTACAGCCATGTTAATCCCAAATCACACAACTACGTCATTAACAAATTAACATTAAATAATTGCCTAGTTTTGGATAAAGTTGCAACCGAAACGTTAAAAAATGCCGCCACTCTCGATTGGTTGAAAAATAATATTTTAGTATTTTTAAGAAGTAAGGAATGTCCGATCGAATTGAATGATGCATGATTAGCCAATAGATGGAAGTAGCACTCAAGGAAATGCAAAAAAACTTCAATCGATCTTCCTGCCGACTATGCGACAATCGGATTCATCAATAATTGCCTGTATTTCTACAAATAAAATCAAAATTAAATCAAATTTTTTACACGTTTTTGCAATGTTTGGTTTTTAATTTTTTATCATGTTTGAAATTGATTAAGAATTTATTTAAAGTTTTTGAAAAATTTTTCTGCAAGGTTCGCGCTTGATTTATGTTTTAATTAAAATAAGAAGGGATCCGAGCGAACTGGTTCATATTTGTAAAACGTCTTTGAAATAGAAAAATCGCATTTCCCGAATTTTTTAGGCAAGCTCTAATCATTATAATCATAAAATTTGAACTTTTTCAAAAAAATTTCCCCACAGAAAAGGCTGCAAAAATTGCAGTTTTTTGGTACAGTGCGTGAGAAAATTATAGAAAATACCTTGAAATTTTGAATTTTTTCACAAATAGTTTCAATTTTGCCATGTTTTCGTTCACCTTTAAAAATAAATGTAGGGCTTGCTCGGAGACCGTGACCATTTTATTATTATTTTTTTACTTTTTAGTATTTGCCTTTCTTTTTATAACTTGTGCTGTTTTTACTGGTTTTCAAAAGAGTAACTACATATTCTTATATGCGCTATTTTTTCTATGCTCCGGTGTTGTATTTGTTATAGCATTTACATAAAATATTCGATTTTTTCAAAAACAATGCTTTTCATAAATAGTGTCATTAAATTTGTAAATGCGTGTTGTTTTCCCTTCATTTTATGTTACAGAAATAATAAGACTGCATCATACATTAGTCTACATTTTCAAATTTACGAATTCAAACTGATCTAATTTTTTATGATAAATCCCGTGACCTGTGCATATCATTTCACTTTTGATTTTGGAAGCGCATTCCTAACTGATGTCTCATGAGGTGCATCTTTTTTGAAGCTTATGTAAAACCGATAAGTACACACAAAAAAGGATTTTTTGATGCTTTTGACGATTTTTGATCATAAAAACCTCCTAAAAAATGGTGCTGGAATTGAGCAAAATATAGTCAAAAAATAGCAAGTTATGCTTTTCACCCAAAAATAGCTATAAACGCTTGAAACATCATATTTCCTAGACTTTGTGAAAGATCAGAAATATAAGTGAAGTCTTTTTTTTGTAAAAAGTCAGCAGTCATTCTTGATGTCAAACCGCCTTCACCAATCTCCAAAGAACACGTTTATATAATCTTTAAGATGATCATATTTGACTAGAATTCTAAGTATGTACTTAATTTCGGTTTTTAGGAGATACAAACTTAAGCCTTATTTTAGTTTAAACTTAATTTTGTACGTTTGACCGGAGATTATAAGTAGTTATGTGTGGCCCCCTGGCTAGTAGTGCTATAAAATAGACAATGGTTAAGGATTGGTAATTCTTAAGGATAGGCAACATTATAACATAGGCTAATGCTATAACATATACAGTGTTTAAACATAGGCGAGGAGTGGAAGCTTGCTCCCTAGGTTAGGGGTCAGGACGCAATGGTTAAGGATAGGCAATGGCTAAGAGAGACAATGGTTAAGGATAGGCAATGGTTAAGGATATACAATGCTAAAGGATAGACTAACGCTTTAACATATGAGGACATAGTTGAGCAGTGGGAGGGGTAAATTAAGCCTAAGTAAGCCAAGATGTAAAAAGGCCTAGGAATAAAGTAAGACTTAACCTAAACTAAGTGTAATGTAATTGTGAGTGTAAAGTGACCCTAAGTAAATTGTCTCACATACATGCCCATACTAACGCGCCGTTGCCCTGGGAGAAGGGAGGAGTTCCACCCCAAAATATGTTATTTAGGGGTCGTGGTCAAGAAAATCTAGTATTTTTACTGTTTTTGACTATTTTCACTTCAAAATGCACTGTTTTTTTGGCTAAAATAGATCAATGGTAGGTTGTGCATGTGTCTTGCAAAGGAGATAAACGTCAAATTTTGCATTGATGATGATTGCTATAGGCATAGTAGTTATCAGAGCTATTACTAAAATGTGGTATATATATATATATATATATATATATATATATATATATATATATATATATATATATATATATATATATATATATATATATATATATATATATATATATATATATATATATATATATATATATATATATATATATATATAATGTTTTTCACAGCGAGTGCGAAATTTGTGTCCCCCCTCAAAGCTATAAAGGCACACATCTGAGAGGTGCAGTTTTTTTTAAAAGGTAGATAATAAAAAAAACTTAGTGCTCCCATTTTTTCTAGTTTACACTCAATACCGAGCGCGTCGTGAGTGAGTAAAGTTTACACCTAAAATTCAAATAATTTGCGGAGGGCCAATTTTTTTAAAAATGTTTTCCCTAATTAGTAGGTTACGAATCTGGTCTTAAAATTTCTTTACACTCATTGGTTGTTGCCTAGGAGTGTAAAGTAGACGGTTTTTTTTACAGTTTTTATGTGGCCAAGCATATCTGACTCAGTTTTACATTCTATGCAGTCTGATCGGTTTCAAAAGGTAGACGGTTAAAAGAACTAGGGGACACTTTTTTAATTTTTCTTAAAAAGTAATATTTCCGAATTAAGAGACGGTTTATTGTAAAGAGTCTGAGACAAAAAGTATTTTTTCCCTGCCATATTCTTCACTTAGTTAAAATAACGTGGTAACTACCTTTAAAATCTGCCTCGTCTTAAGCGCTACACGTCAAAATATATTTTGTTTCTTTACAATCAATGTTGCATTATTAGTGCAGGTGTAAACTTTACAATGAAAAAATCTTTACCGCCTAGAGCGTTCTGGATGATGAATTTTTTTCTTAAAATATTCATCGTGAGGTCAGAATAACGAATCTGACCTTCAAATTTTTCTACAATAAATACACAGTACCAGGGGTTTAAACTTTACATTCTAGTGGATGAGTAAAAAAACAGATTTTGTCCAAGATTTCTCTGCCAACTTTTTCGTGTATGAGTTAAGATAATTTAAATAGATTAAAATAAAGTAACTTTTAAGGGCTACACGTCAAAGCAAACCGCGTTCAAAAAAATGTAATATTGAGTTGTTTATGGGGGTGTAAAGTTAAAAATCTGAGGTGTAAAATGGGCGAAAAAACAGGTTTTTTCTTATTTAATTGGTAAATCATATCAAATATTTAGCGGAACATAAGTTTTGCACATGCAAACGTACTACAATCAAAGGGATACAAACTGGCCAAAATCAAATTTATTTACACTCAATGGGGCGTTCGGTTCAGATTTTGGAAGTTTACAATGTGGAGGAGAGTGAAAAATACGTGTTTGTCCATATTTTTGTTCGCCACCCCTTAAAAAGTACTTTTATTTTTATCCTAATCGACCTCTCCCGACTTCTTCACTTCATATTTTTGTTCGCCACCCCTTAGAAAGTACTTTATTTTTATCCTATTCGATCTCTCCCGACTTCTGAACAGAGAAAGTGGCGAACAAAAATATGGACAAACACGCATTTTTCACTGTCCACCACATTGTAAACTTTAAAAATCTTAACCAAACGCCCGATTGAGTATAAATAAATTCGGTTTGGGCCAGTTTGTAGCCCTTTGATTGTAGTACGTTTGTATGTGCCAAGCTTATGCTTGTAAACTTAACACTGAAAAAATTTTTTGGGAAAAAAATCGGTTTGGGTTTTTTTGAAACAGATGAAAAAAAACCGATTGATTGCCTCAGATGTACATTCGTTGATTTTGTTTCAGATTAGGTAATTCAGATACTTTAGCCTTAGGTATATTTATATCTAAAGATGAATTCGGGGTTTCATTATTTATTTCATGCTTATATAATTTAGTTCGATTTATGTGTATAAATTCTGGTACCAATTTTCCGGTTTTATTTTCAAGCGAGAGAATTGAATATCTTATACTCTTAATTTTATATGATACGTGCCATAAGTGCATAAGTTTAGGTGATTTGCCTACTTGAATTGACGGGTTTTATACCATTACTAAATCGCCTACTTTATACTCATCATTTTTAATTTAGTGTCATAATACGATTTTTGCTATGTTTTGTGTAGGGAGAAAATTTGTGGAGATAATTTAAGGAAATGCTAGATACAGTATATCATGATCAGTTTCCAAAGCATGCACAGGAACAATCTTATTACACTGTTTGACACCTTTTCCATGGATGGACCAACCTTTTTTCAGTGACTGACCCACTGATTAAGCTGAACGACCCATCTTTTTCAGGCAAAGATCCACCTTTTTTCAGGGACAGAACCACCTTTTTCAGAGTCTAGGGACCCACCCACCCTTTTGGCTGGAAGTTGGACGGGGCGAACCATCAGCCATTGCCCAGGCATGCATGTATGCTCGCGGACCTATGGATCCGCTATTCACGGAACACGTGCGAAATACCGTTTTTGCTGTGTTACATTGTCTACTTCAGTAGCGGATCCAGAATTTTCTGACAGGGGCGGAACCCTAAATTTTCCTTATAGGGTCAAAAATTGTGTAAAAAAATCCGTCCATTATGCTTAAAATATCGTCAATTTGCCATCTCTTGATAGACGGAATCATTTGCGTTCCGACAAAAATTAGAAATTTTCGAAAATTTTAAAAAATGTGCAGAATTAGTACAAAACTCGGCGCAAAGCACCAAAAAATACTCTAGAAATTATTTTAAGAACTAAAAAATCCCTGTTCTGTACATAAACGACTCTTCTGACGTAAAAATAAAGTTTTCAGAGCGCAAAGCAAGTCAGTAAATGTCATTAATAAGGACTACCCGACGCGAAGCGCCGGAAAAATTTGAAAAATCGTTATTAAAAAATAGCTGAAATCATCAAGAAATGCACATCATTCTTCATTGCGCCCAAATGTTTTTTGACGACAGGGGAAGCGGCCGCTCTCCTCGCACCCCTTTAAATCCGCACTTGGTCTACTACAGTTAAAAATTATATCTAGTGCAAGACTCTTTCGAAGATATTCAAATTTTTAGGAATTTTTAGCAAAAAATGTTTATATTTCGTGAACTTTTGATAAAATTAGGCACGAAGCGAGGATATTTGTAAAATTTATTTGGGAACAATGTTTACAAATTTAGTAAAGCATTTAATGCGAAGCGTCGAAAATTTTAAGGAGTCATGCTAGAAAAAAGATCGAAAAAACAATATTGAAATACTTATTTAGCCTATGCTCATTAAATCGTTGCAAAGGGCGTGAGAACGTTTGTTGCTCATATGTACAACAATCATTTCCGGATATAAAAATGTGGCTCTTGAACCGCAAAAATAAACTGAATTCAATTCACTGGCGGATCTAGGATTTTCCTAAAGGGGCGGTATCCCAATTTTTCCAAAAACAGTCAAAAATAGGTCCAAAAATTTGCCTTTGACGCGCGAAATGGCATCTTTTCGGACTTTTACATTGTTTTACACAAAATCACTTTTGACGCAACATTCTTCTGATAATTTTAAAATTTTCGACAATTTTGTGCGAAAGCTTGATGCGGAAGAAGAGGATTTAACGCTCGTTTTTCGTTTTTTGGTCTTACTTCACTGCAAAATAAAACCAATCGTGCGCTTGTTTTCAGTGCGTTGTTTTTGGGTATCGTTGTAGGCAACCGCATAACAGGTAAATTCAAACAAAAACGTGCCTTAAATTAGTTTCTGCCGTGCCAAAAGCTCAGCGAATATTTGTTTCCTTATCATAAAGATAAGACTTCAGCAAAAATTTGGCGCGAAGCGCCGGAAAATTTGTAAAATCAAGGCGGATAGACGTGTAGACGCATAATTTTTTGCTTGATTTCCTGTACTTATAGCATTTGATGCGAAACATCAAAATTTTTAATTGAAAATAGAAGAAAACTATGCAAAATAGCTGTTTCTGCTGTTGAAAATGTTTTGAAACCTTCATGAGCAGAATAGGGCTTCCAGGTCGCCAAGAAAGTAAATAAATGTCATTACTAGGTATCATCCGGCGCGTAGCATAGTGATCGACCTGAGATCCGGCTCTGGCCTCCGGCAAATCCGGCCATTTTTCCCACTCCAGTGCTCCGGCCGGAAGACATCCGAAAGTCGGCCGGAGAATTTTTTCTTTCTTTGCATAGTGACCGAACGTACTAATTGCTAACATTATGCTTATTAAATTTAGTCAAAGCATAACACAATAAGAAGAAAAGGAAATAGCACCAAATAAAGTGTCTATCACCACCACAATCGTAAAATATTCATTATTAGGAGGAAAGCAAATTACTCTATTGATCGATTCATGCAATCACTGTGAAAATCGCTGCAGGAAATTCCTGTTAACACTGGAGCTCATAGAGCAGCATAAGATGCAGTCTGGCCTGCACTGTACATGCTATACTGATTTTCCAGATTATGCTGCCATATGCGTAGCCAGGGAGGGGGCATTGGGGGCACATGCTCCTTAGCCCGAAATTTTTCAGAAAAATATTGTTGATTTTTCTGTTGCAATAATGTGTGTCCAGAAAACTGAGTTCAAAAAGGCAAAAACGTCAAAATTTTTCTTTATTCATTATTTTATAGATCCAATGAATTTAAAAGCTCAAATCAGCTAAATTAAATCCAGCACTTAACATCACATTAATAATTTAATGCACTATTTGTTCGTTGAACGAAACTGCGCATGCTTGTTGAGCACAATAGTAAAAGTGCGAAAATGATTGTGTGTCAGTTTGTCTATTCTCTGCTTTAATTGTCTTTTAAGTACCAGTTTGTCTATTCTTTGCTTTGTTTGTCTTTCTTTACAAGGACACATAATCCTATTTTAAATGAAAGGAATGGCCAAATTTTCTTATGTTTTTGCGCATTTCTTGTTTTCTGAAATGCATCTTGTTAATAAGAAGGCCACAAATGGGCCTGAAAACGGTAAGAACAAAATTTCAATTGATACATTTTTCTATATCTTATTGGCAGCGACCCATTGCTGCGCTGTGTAATTAGCAGAGGTCGAAAACGCATTTCAGCTCAGAAGTTTTAAGCAATGCAGGAGTTCTCCAATTTTAAGTGTTTCTGGGCTTGTTCCAGAACTGAGATTTGGCCGATTTTGCGAAAATGTTAACGTTACTATTTACCATTAAAATGTCTTTTTACGAAATTTTCCGGGACTCTGCCCCGGACCCCGCTGGAAACGCTTGAGCGCACCACCCCAGACCCCCGCAGCCGTAAAATCTCGTTGTACATGTGCAACGAGATTTTAGAAAGGACAAGCCAAATAAAAGGGTTGAGAATTTCTAAAAATTTCCGGCTTGTCGCCTCGGTGTTAATTTGCCTGTTTTGTATGATTTGGGTGGTATAAATTGAGTTTAAAGTGAAAAAACGTCAACATTTTCCGGCGCACAGCGCCGCCACTTACTTTTCATTCATTTTGTTAAGCTCCAAATTTGATAATTTTCTGTTCTGTCAGACTGTTAGTATTTACAGAGCTACAAAAAAGGGCGGTAAAAAATGACTAAATTTCTTGGCACTTTGCGCCTTTCCGAACTGTTTGTCAACAGAAAGGCCGTAAATTATACATGAAAACGGTAGAAATTCCAAAGATTTTCCGCACTTCTCGCCTCTTTATACTTTCTGTATTTTTCGTCAGAAACCCATAAATTGGCTAGGCAACACAACTAAAGGTCGAAAAACTCAGTTTTACTATGCAAAACGTTACTAGCATTCAATGCAAAAGAAAACGTTGCTGTCCATTTTGTATGTCATACTCACGGTTCACTGAAAACATAGTATAGCATTTAACGTACCTGTAAAACGATGACAAGATTGCCGAGTAATTTTGAATAAAATTTTGTGGAATGTAGTTTGTTTTACATATAACTAACTAGCTGGTAATCAGTTGAGATGCATGTGCACTATGGTCTAGGTCTTGGTCACAAAGATGTCCTATCTATCCAATGTAAAATAATATTTCTCCGGCTCCGGCCGGAGCAACATGGTCCAATCCGGCTTCGGCCGTATCTCCGGCTCCGGCCATTTTGGCCGCTGCGGTCGATCACTACTTGCAGCACCTTTAGTTTTCTCAAAATCGCCGGATTTTCTAATTTTTTGATTTTTTAAAATTTTTTCAATTTTTTAATTTTCGATTTTTTATTTTGGATTTTCTGATTTATTGATTTTTCAAAACATTAGGTAGAGGTGATATCCCCTTCTAAGCCCCCTATACCCTCGTCAGTCATTATTTTATTTTCATCCATTTTCTTAAGCTGCTCACTTGAAACGCGTGTCTTAAATGAAGTCATAAAAGTATTAGGTATGAGTCACAAATTTAATTCTAATTATTTCAGTGCCCGTAAATAACATTTAGCTAAAAATAAATGAAAAATTAGCTGAGCTTATTCTATAATCTAGCCAATTCAATCTGAATTTCCAAATTAACGAATCAAAATAATACGTTATTTTATAGATTGTCTGATTTTAAGTCAAAACATGCTTTTTAAAGCCATTTTAAGCATTTTTTAATCAAAATGCTTACCTTGAAATAATTAATGTCAAACATAGCTTGCGGATGCGACAAATTGTATTTGCCCATATTCGCGTATAGTCCTATATCAGGACTACGAAAATCGGGAATACCGGCAGCTAAATAAATAAAATAAAAAATAAAAAAAGTTAAACAAAAAAGACGAATATAAGATTAATCAAGTAAATAAAACAACAAAAAATTCAAAATAAACAAAAAATATCAAGAAAAAAATGAAGTACTGTTTAAATATAACCCAAAAGCGTATATAATTCCTAGTTGTAGTCATATAGTTAATTTAATTTATAGTCAATTTCAGTAATGATATGAAAGCAAAGGATATTAAAAGAATAGGGCGAGGAAAAAATAAAAATAAATGAAAACATCAAAAAACAAAATAAAGAAGAATATGCAGTATAAATAAGTCGCTAACACCCGTACGCGTGGGTGGTGTGGGGGTATGCACCTCCAGAAGTTAAAATATCCCCCCCAGAAATCAAAATACCCCCCCAAAATTTAATTTTGAATTTTTCTTGCTTTTCTAGCGATTTTTTGATGCCATCGGATAGTGCTCGATGAGAAACGTCGAAAAATGGTGTTTTTCCGCTATACGACCAATTTTAAGAAAATTTTTTGACCTTTGAAATTTTTCCACCCTCCTCCGAGAATTTCGGTGCTGCCCACCAATGGTCGCTAAGCACACATAAAATGTGCTAAAAATACGAATTAGAGAGATTTAAGACGATAGGTAAAAAATTTAAAAAGAATATATATTTGATTAAGGATAAATAAATACCTGGCTAAAATTAAATAAACGCACTTAAAATGAGCTGAAAATAGTACGAATTAAAAAAATTCAAGACATA
Organism: Mermis nigrescens; assembly: GCA_036768485.1. NCBI lineage: Eukaryota > Metazoa > Nematoda > Enoplea > Mermithida > Mermithidae > Mermis > Mermis nigrescens. The sequence goes on from JAVLUZ010000659.1 coordinate 74,241, forward strand.
AGAATGAATAATAAAACATAAAGCTCACAAGTTGAAACTCCAGCTCCAGTCATTACTACAATGTTTTTGACTTTGGAGCTCTGAATCAAATTGGCAACTGCATTTATAGTGAATTCTTCTAGCAACTTTGGCCCTGGCTCGTGATCCGTGAAAAGTCATTTAAATTTTTCCCACGTTTCTATATTGTGTAAAACATCAAATCCTCAACGGAAAAATGAACAAAGAAGAACTATTTGTTATATTGCACACATCATTCATCTAAGGGAGGATGCATTTTTATTTATTTATTTATTTACGTATTTAATTAATTATTTATTTATCTGTTGATTTATTTATTTATTTATCTATGTATTTATTTATTTACTGCATTTATTCATTTATTGATTTATTTATTAATCTTATTGCCCCTTCGCCGTATTACCCCTTCGTCGAACAATTGGCTGCGATTTTTTCTCTCCTCTTTTGAGACTTTCGGATAAAACATTACGTTTTTAGGCCATAATTAGCTGCCTTTTTTTGGTTAAAAATGACAAAAAATGTATATTGCCAAAAACGGTCAATTATCCGTTCCAAAATTTAAGGCCGTTACACGAACGAATGGATGCTACCGACGCATTAAAATGAATCTGCATCCCATCCATGGTCCCCATTACATTGAAAAATAAGATTTTCCGAAGTAAAATTCTGAAAAAGAGCTAATTTGGCCAATTTCTAAATTTTATCACCAAAAATTTTGCTCTCCTGCTCAACTTCAGTCCTGCACTGAAAAGTTCGATAGCAATATTCAAATGCATGCGAATTTTCAACCGGTACAAAACCTCTGGTGTTCAAGTTTCTGATTCCTAATTTTAGTGCAAATTTATTTTTTTACAATTCATTCTGCATTCATTTTTATTTTCCAACCAGTATTTCATATCATAAAAAATCTAATAATTTTCAGTTATCATAGCTAGCACGTTAGCACGTAACTATAATATAGTTGGACCCATTCGTGGGCAGCAAGAAAATTCTGGTGGGGGGGTCCAAGATTTTTTGAAGGTCAAAAAATGGCCTTAAAAATGGTGATATGGCGATAAAAACACCATTTTTCGACGTTTCTCATCAAGCACTATCCATTGGCATCAAAAAATTGCGAAAAAAACGAAAAAAATTTTCAAAAATTGATTTCTGGGGGGGGTCTTTTGATTTCTGGGGGGGTCTTTTGGTTTCTGGGGGATGTCCAGACCCACCCAGACCCCCTCCCCCCACGCCCATGTGTGGTTGGACCCCCTACCTCTTCTACAACTACATGCGTTTTTTATAAAGATAGATAATAAAAAAAGTTGGTAACCTATTTCTTTTTTACACTTCTAACTATGGTGTAAAGAGCATGTAAAGCTTACCTATAACATCATAACATAGTTTTTCAAATCTTGGTCGCTCAGACAACTTTTCTAACTCAGCTTTTCATTCTGTTTAGCCTGTTTTTTTTAATGCGGACAACTGATTGAGCTCAAAACCACTTTTTAATTTGAAAAACTCATTTCCGGATAGTCGGTGTAAAGAGTGTAAAGAATCTGAAGGTGAAGAAACACATTTTGCCCTCTTTTTTTGTCTGCCAACAATCCAATTATGAGTTCCAAGATATTTTATCTGACAGAAATGTACTTCGACTTAAGAGCTACTTCTGGCTTACCTGTTAACTTTTTTACACTCAATGCGGAGTTAGATCCAGAGGTTTAAACTTTACACACTAGCAAACGAAGCAAAAAAATAAGCTCTGTCTGAGACTTCTTCGCCAACATCTCCGCTTATGAGTCGTGATAAACGGAATAGAAAAAATTAAGCAAATTTTACGGGCTACACGTCGCAGCAATCCGCATTTCAAAAGACTCAATATTAAGTTACTTTATGGAGGTGTAAAATTCCAAAACGGGGGTTTACACCTGGTAAAAGAAAAAAATAAAACAGAAGGAAAAAGAAAAAAAGGCAAAAGAACACGTATTCATTCCTTTTTTGATTAGTCAATATCTTAGAAATTTTGCGAAACAGAAGTTTTTTATATGCAAACGTACTACGGTTTAAACTCTAGCTACTGGCCCAAACCGAATTTCTTTACGCTCATTCGAAAGTTAGTATCAGATTTTCAAAGTGTACAATGTAGCGGATGGTGGGAAAATACGTTTTGGTCTCTTATTTCGAACGCCACTTTCTCCACTTAGAAGTCTGGATAAGTCGAATAGAATAAAAATAAAGCACTTTTTAAAGAGTAAATGTCAAAGCAAATTGCATTTATTTACGTCAATATTTAGCTTTGCAGAAGGTGTAAAGTCGAAAATTGGCGGGTATCAAACAAGCTTATGTCTGATTTTTTTGACAACTTCTTCGTTTATGACTCTGGACATAATATCAAGTCTAGAAATGTACCAGGAATCAGATGTGGTACGCCAGTTGGGCGCGCTTGTCTAAACACAACAGTGGTGTAAAGTGGTTTACATCTAATATTTAATTGTCTTGAGGTCATTGTGGACACTCAATTGTTTCATAAATGCTGATCGTAATATCAGAGTAATATCAGAATTGCGAATCTGACTTAAATGTCCTTTACGCCCAGTAGTTGTGTAAAGTTTACACTGAAAATTAAGTTTAGTCCTAGAGCCTTGCGGAAGCTTAATTGTTTTCAAAATGTTCTGTATAACGTCAGAATTACAAATCTGACTGTTAGTTTTCTCTACACCCAGTAGTTGCATAAAGCTTGCACTATTTATGTGTTATGTATTGTTAATGTGTTAAGTTTACAGTACAAATTTATTTTACTTCCAGAGCGTCTTGAAACGTGAAGTTTTTCAAAATACGTTCCTTAAGGTCAGGATTACGATCTGACTGTAAACCCAGTCATACATGTAAGAAGGGGAAGGGATCCTCCAACCAAGGTCGATCGTCTCTCCATCCCTTGAGAACAGAAAATTTTTGACCCCAACCGATAACTAGAAAAAAATCGAATTTGTTGGCCATTTCCGTGTTTTTTCGACCTTTTCAGACAAAAATTGAAGGTCAATTCCACCAACCCGGCCGGGGTCGTCCCCGAACCAAAATTCCGATCCGTTGCATGTATATATGCTCTCAGTAGTTGTGTAAAGTTTACACTAAAAATTTACCTTAGTTCTAGTGCGTTTCAGAAGCTTGATTTTTCTTCAAGATGTTTCATGTAACATAAGGATAACAAACATGAATGTTAGTGTTCTTTACGCTTAGTAGTCGCGTAAATTTCATGCTGGAGACATTATGCTGTTAAAATAAGGTAAGGCTATATTTTAAAAAGTAATGCTGATGTTCAGAACAATATTGTTTTATGCATTCTTATAGGCATTTCACATTTTACTGACTGATTTAGTCAGATCATGCTAATTAAAAGTAGAGTACTAGTAGAGAAAAATGCTCCGACGGAACAAACAAAGACGAATATATATACTTGGCTTTAGGGATTATTAAGATGTAAAAGGATATTAGGAAACAGCTACCGACGTATTTGCCTAAAGTCGTAAAATCTATTAAAAATCAGACTTTCTCTAAGCGACGCTAAAAATCGCAGTATTTTCTGCGGTCTCTGAAAATGTGTGACATTGTTTAAATAATTTTAAGTGCTTCACATAAGTATCATAGGAAGCGCGTTAGCGCGTACCTATAATATACTTGGGTAACCCTAACACCTGTGCACCCCCTACAGCTATTACAGGACACATCTAGAAGGTGCAGTTTTTTTAAAAGATAGATAATAAAAAAATTCGCTGACAGTGTTTTTTTGTTTTTCTTGAAACTCAAAACTGGCTGTTTAAAGAAGGTGTAAAGTTTTTGTGTAACGTTACAACATGAGATGAATTTTGGAAGGTTTTTCAGACGGCATGTGGATAACTCAGTATTGACTCCTCAAATAAATTAATGGCACAGATTTGTAGAGGAAGGGATGCTCCAAAATGACTTTTTTTTGTTGGAATTCGTATTAGTTCTCGAACGGCAATGTAAAGAGTGCGAAAATCTGGGGGTGAAGAAGCACATTTTGGTCGAGTTTTCAAGCTGCTTATGTCTGATACTAACTTCGGTTTTGAGTTTTTTGAAATGTTTTCTGACAGAAATGTAGAGCGGATCAAGGGCTACATTCTGCATATAAACAAAGTCTTCTACCCTCTATGATGAGTTAGATCCTGGGGTTTAACGTTTACAGTCTACTTGATGATGTAAAAAACGGATTTTAACTAAGATTTCTCTGCCAAATTTTTCCGCTTCTGCGTCAGGGTAAATTGAATACAGCAGTAATAAAGTGCCTTTTAGGGGCTACACATCGCAGCAAACCGCATTTAAAAAAACGCAATCTTGAGTTATTTATGGGGGTGTAAAGTTCGAAATCAGAGGTAAAAATGGGCGAAAAAACACGTTTTTCCGAATTTTGATTAATAAATCATACCAAATAATTTTTGCAAGAGAATTTTGGCACACAGGAATGTACTACGATTTAAAAGCTCTAATTGTATCAAACCGAATTTCTTCAAACTTAATGGGGAGTTCGGTACGGAATTTTAAAGTTTACAGTGTTCTAAATGATGGAAAATACGTTTTTGTTGCGTTTTTTGTTCGCCACTTTCTCCGTCCAGAAGTCGGGATAAGTCCAATAGAATAAAAAATGAAGTGCTTTATATCGGGTGCATGTCAAAGCAAATTGTCTATACATTAATATTTAGCGAGTATAAAGTCAAAAATTTGGTGTTTAAAATGCGTTTCTGTCTTGTTTTTCTGCCTGCTTCTCCGGTTATGAGTCAGGGACACGATTGTCAAGTCTAGAAATGGACCAGGAACCAAATTTGATATGCCAGTCTGGCGCATATGTTTACATTCAACAGTGTTGTAAAGTGGTTTACACCTATTGTTAGTTTGCCCATAGAACATTATGGAGACTTAATTTTTTAATAAATATTAATCGTAATATCGGAACAATATCAAAATTATGAATCTGACCAAAATCTTCTTTACACTAGGTGTATTTATCTTCGTTTTTGAGCATTCCAGAAACCTAATTTTTCCTGGAGTCAAGAAATTTTCAAAGAATCAAATGTGAGACGTCACGTAGGCGCGTTTGTTTACATCCAACAGTGATGTAAAGTAGTTTACACTCATTGTTTATTTGTCCTCAGACAATTGTAGACATGCAATGTTTTCGTAAATGTTGATAATAATATCCGAGTAATATCACATTTTACAAATCGGAATAAAATCCACATTACACTAGGCGGTTGTGTAAAGTTTACACTGCTAATTAATCTTCGTTCTAGAGCTTTGCGAAAACCTGATTCTTTTGCCGAAATCTGAAAATTTACATGGAATCAAATAAGGGACGTCAGCTGGGCGCATTTGTTTACACTCAACGGTGATGTAAAGTGGTTTATCTTCGTTCTAGAGCTTTGCAAAAACATAAATTTTTTGCCGAAAACTGAAAATCTACATGGAATTAAATAAGGGACGTCAGCTGGGCGCGCTTGTTTACACTCAACAGTGATGTAAAGTGGTTTACATATGTGTCTATTTGTCATTAAATCGTTAAGGAGACGTAATTTTTTCAAGAATGTTGATCGTAATATGCGAGTAATATCGAATTTACAAATCCGACTAAAATCTTCTTTACACTCGTTGCTAGTGTAAAGTTTACACTATATAATAAGCTTCATTCTAGAGCCTCACAGTAACTTATGTTTTCCCTAAAGTCGAAAAATATATATGGAAACAGATGTGATACGTCTGCTAGGGGCGCATGAAAAGCAGTGTAAAGTGATTAACACCTAATGTCAATTTGTTCTTAGAACATTATAGAGGTTTCATTTCTTAATAAATGCTGATCGTTATATCAGAGCTATATCGAAATTATTAATCCCACTAAAATTCGTTACACTCTTGTGTAGAGTTCAAAATGTAAATTAAGTTTAGCTCTAGAAAGTTTTGGAAGCATATTTCTTTACACGATGTTCTACGTAACATAAGAATTACTAATCAGAAAGTTTGTTTCTTCTACAACTAGTAGCTTTGTAAAGTTTAAACCATTCAATTATTAGAAGAACCGCACAGTAAATGAAATCTAGTGTTGTATTTCCAAATCTTGCTAATTAAAAGTAGGGTACTAGCAAAGAAAAATGCTCCGATGGAACAAAAAAAGGGGAATATACTTGGGATTGTGAATTATCGAGGATGTTAAAGGAGGGGACTAGAAAAAATCTCCCTATGTTATATGCCAAAAATCGCAAAATATGTTAAAAATCAGACTTTCTCTAAACAATGCAAAAAATCGAAGTATATTCTGCGGCCTTGGAAAAATGTAAAAGTTTAGTAAACAATTGTCGTAGACATGTATAAAAGAGTATCTACATAAGGTCTGTTGCACGTCAGCTTCCGTGTTTCCTACTGCTTTGAACCAACAATATCATCGATTGTCTTGAATGCATCGATATGTACTATTTCATTCAATTCGCTTAGCTACTGCATTGAAAATTCGCTGTTTTTTTCAATCAATTTATTGGTAATTTGAATATTACTTGCACTTTGACACTTAGAATGGCTGTATCTGCTAAGTGACATGTTCAGTAATAATGAAATACGAACAACTTAATTATGATTTGTTAACAGCATTTCACTTTCAGTCACATTATTAAGCAACTCAAAGTTGAATGAAGTTTGCAAAAAGTTGCATTACGCAATATGCTTTTAAGATATTATGTCAATGAGAGAAAATTATTTTAAAATAATACGCTTTTTCAGAGACCGCAGAATATACTTCGATTTTTTGCATTGTTTAGAGAAAGTCTGATTTTTAACATATTTTGCGATTTTTGGCATATAACATAGGGAGATTTTTCCTAGTCCCCTCCTTTTACATCCTCGATGATTCACAATCTCAAGTATATTCCCCTTTTTTGTTCCATCGGAGCATTTTTCTTTGCTAGTATAAATATAACCAAAGATGTTTACCTTTTGTAAATTGCTTGCAAGTTGCAACTCTGACTTGCTTCTAATTGTGATTTGTGATTGATAGAAAAATGACTGCAATTGTACTCGTTAAAGGATTATTAAGGACATCTACCGGTAGTCTGTTTCACGTAAGCTTACGCGTTTCCTACTGCTCAGACAAACAATTTCTTCGATTGTACATATTTGATGTATCGATGTTTGCTGACTTTTTTGCATTGCTTAAAAAAGTCATTTCTAACAGATTTTGCGACTTTAGGCATATACATAGCTAGCTTTCTTTCAGTCGCCTCCTTCAACATCCATAATAATCCTTAATCCCAAGTATATACATCTTTTTTGTTCCATCGCAACATTTTTCTTTGCTAGTTCTTAAATTACCGGATAAAAGACCATGTGAATGTTCTTCATTAGTATCACGCGAGCCATCAGAAGACGCAGCGTTTTTATCAGATTCTGTGCGTTGATCTGACATTGAAATTATATATATATATATATATATATATATATATATATATATATATATATATATATATATATATATATATATATATATATATATATATATATATATATATATATATATATATGTACGTATACAGATACAAGAACAGCTGTAGCCACTAGCTATGCGATCCTGTACAAAATAGCAGTCATTTTTTCCACAATTGAACCTGAACATTAAAAAGCAAAATGACGCCTGCTATTTCATTGCATGAACTACAGATATAATAAGAAAGGTAAAACGCAGTTTTTAGCACACAAACAAAACGCATTACCAGGTTGAATGGGAAATAAAATTAACGATTCACAGTCGACTGATACAACGACAAGCGACCATAATGTTTCACGCAAAACGACGCCTTCTTTGCAGACATTCACAGGGTGGGAACTCTGGGGTTCGGGGATGAAATTTTAAAATACCTTTTTTGAGCCAAAAAATGGTGGGTTTGCGTCTGAAACATTGTTTTCCGGCGTTTTTGACGATACTCAATCTTTCTAGAGACTGGAGCATAAATACATAAAAAACGTTAAGAAAAATCAAAGAACTCGAATAAGTTGAACAAAGTATAGTCAAAACATGAGTATATGGCGCGAAGCGCCAAAAATTTGACGCATTTGAGCAATTTTAAATTAGGTTTTAGACCCCCACCCCCTCCTATACTTAATTGTACGGAAAAATACTGGATGGATCACGGTTGGTTACAGTAAACTTATATAAATATCGAAAAAAGAAAAGTGATTCGTCAATTTTCAACCAATTCTGAGCATACCATGTTCCATTCAAACATCTACTGCTCAAAAAACTTTCTTTTTCTTTTAATTATAAAAAGCCTCTAGTGAAAAGCTATTATATATATTTTGATATGAATGAGGGATTGCTCATAGTATATCCGCTATATTAGAAACTGTTTAGGGAATTAAATTCAAAATTATTAATGTTTTATGTTTTAATTAACTTTAAAAAAAGTAGGAATTATTCATCTCTCAAATAAGAAAAGGATTTTAAATTTCGATCACGGCGATCTTGGGTGACGATGAAAAGTGCTAGACCCTGCCAAATTTGACAAAATCGCTTATTTTTGTTGCTTTATACTGATTACACACAACAGATATTCGTTTTCAAGAAAAACAATCAACACCATTAAACTCACCGTCAAAAATCAACATAATATATGTTAAAATCAGATGAAGTTATTCTTTTGACTTGTTCATGCTCAGTACATGGCCGAGCTGAATCTTTCAGAAAGTGACTCAAGCGCTTCAAACCGATTTACTAAGAACTTTAATGTTCTCATTGTTTGCAGAAATTCTGAACTTAATTGTTTCGTGATAATTTAGGAATTTTGTTACTTCCTCTTTGGGTAGGTATGAATTCAGATTAATTCTTTAGGCGGTGAGATTATAGGCAGGCCCGTACCCAGGGAGAGGGAGGCACGTCCCCTCCCCCGGAACAAAATTTGAGAATGATTTATCTCTCTACCCCCCTTGCATTTGTTAGCGAAAAATCACAAGAATCTCACACCTAATTTCACAATTATCAATTCTAACATACTTAGCCACAAACGCGTGGTTAAAGCACATGTTATTCAATTTTTATGCAACCTAAAGCATATTTTGCATCTTTGCCATCTGTTTTTGCAGGTTTTACGCAGGATAGGAATTTCGTGCAAGAAGCTAAAACGATAGAATGATAAAGGATTTCAGTGATGAAGTTTGACTACTTTTAGACTGATTTCTGAAGCAATATCAAGCAGATTTTATGAAAATTCTTTACGTCACAACTCAATTTTAAGGTGCTTTTTTCCACAAGAATTTCTCGGGGATCTGGGAAGATTCTGCTGGAAGCGCGGCACTTGAGCGCGCCACCCGAGACGCTCAGTCCTAAAAGAGAGGGTGTTCCTCACCATCGTGTCCCCCATAACAAAATCCTGAATATGGGCCTGATTTTGGGAGTGATATTTTATTGCGTTTCGCTTCAAACGAATTTCAAAAAGATCAGCTAAGGTAAGGTAGGGTAATTTTGATAGCGGGAAAGTTTGATAGTTTAGCTATTTTGTCACCTTAATAATATAGGCAGAAGATAATCAAGCTATTTTTTCTGCAAACTGTTTCACAATGTTTCTTCTAATCACTCTAGGAATTTCAGTCAGATTCTCTAGAAATTTGTGTCTTATTTTGATGATTTTACTCCTAAAAATTTATGTGCAGGATTTTCATGTTAAAAAATTAGGGTTCATGTAGAGCTATTGATTTCATTTTTTCACGATCAGAATCATTTTTGGTACCCAAGGTGAATGGTAACATCATATTCACTTTTTATTAAAAAATTTATTGAGCAGCAGACAGGCATCAAAATAAAGCAACTTTGATAGTTGGGTGGGAAGTTGGGAACATTCACAGGAATATAAATTTTTGATAATTGAAAACCACAGTCAGTTTCATTGGTCAGGCTTGCTGATGTGAGCTCAAATGCTTTTTCGTGACTAGTGCATTGAAAGGCTGACATAAAAACGAAGTGTTAGTACCTCTTCGCTTTTAAGAGTAACTTATCTTACAGGTATTATGATCAAAGTTCCCTATCTACATAAGTGAGGAACTTTGATGATCGATAAAATTTATTTTAATTGAATGAATTTGTGGTGTGCGAATCTCTGTATGCTGTTCAACACAATCCTGACACCTAATCTAAAGAAACGCTCTTACTGTAGCCTATGAAATGCCATGTCTAAACACGTAAGCGAGGATATTATCGAAATTCCTACACTAGAATAAAGGTGAATCTGTCAAGTCAAAAATATTTGTAGAGTCAACAATATTTTTAATGCCTGAGGAGCGTTACCCTAGCAGATGTCAAAATCATAGTTTGCGTAAGTGAAAGGTAGCAAAAGCACTCAATCTGTGCCAAAAACAACCAGTTTAATGCATGAATTTGTGTGCCTATCAAAGTTTTCAATATGGTGGGAATCATTGGAGTTCAATCATAATCATCAGGAAAGCTTGCTTGGAATCAATAGTGCAAGAATAGCTCTATTGATTGACACCACTTACTAATTTACACCCTCACTTTTCTTATGCTAGTGTAAATATACAGTCAAATAAACCATATTCCTATCAAAGTTACCACCATGTACCTTACATAAAATGGCCGCAAATTTGATTTAAAACATTAAAAACATTCAAATTTTCTGTCGCTTCGCGACACATTCATAAATTATTGTAGGGTTGATGACGTTAATTACAGTCAAGACCACAAGTAATGTTGCTGAAGCGCAGGCACGACAGGCCACAGGCGCCTGTGACCTGCTTGTGAGTCGGCCGAAATTTTATATTGGTAAACACGCGCGTCGAAAGAAAATTGCCTGTGTGATGCCTGTCACTTTTGTAACTGCGAGAGTTACACGTATAGGCGAACCTGCCTTAGCAGTTCCCGATAGCCATCACATAGCCAATACTAGTAGCTATCTATGATAGTGCACTGTGGGCTATGCCTTCGGTCTTCCCATTATTTCCCCATATTTTTAATAATAAAAAACATTTAGATACTTGTCCGGTATCGTAGAGCTAAGTGTATGATGATAGTAATTGTTTCATGCATACCGCTTGTGTAATCGAGAACATTCGATCTGAGATAAAAGTGATTTAGTATTACGTTTAATTGATCTTTCTTCATTTTACTGTCATGGTCCTTGAGGCCAGTCTACTGATGGTTGTAGAGGAGTCTGTCGTTTTGTTTTTTCGTTAGCCAGTCGTACGTCGATATATTCCGTACGTTTACGTTTTCTTTTTGTTTGTTGTCCGGCATCAGGCCGTGAATTCTTCGTGAATTAAAATTAGAGAAAACCTACCCAGTGGTTTTGGTTATACCGAGGGTTAGGTCGGCTACATACCCACGTCGAGGACATCCACCCATTCTAGTGGACTGATAGGTAAATTTCGTATGATAGCTTATTTTATTTGGAAAGCATAATTTATTTCTCAAACCAAAAATTGATCAAAAATATTATTTAATCTTCAGAGATGATTGATCAGCATAGAGCTCGTTGTTGTTGTTTTCATTGTTCAGCGTGCTACACATATTAGGAACCAAAAACATTTCAATCAAGGCACTGATTGAAAATAAGTTAAAGAACAACTTGAGCTTGAGATAGGTCAACTGACCTCCGCGGCAAATACCGAGACTAGGTAGGTAGCCTTAGGTCTTAGGGCGTAGCTGCTGAGACTCCCGACGAAAGTGGGCCAGCAATAATAGGGCTTAGGGAGTCGAAGCCGTAAGGTCTGTAAGGGTCCAAAGATCGAAAGCCATCCAGAGCCGCGCGATTGGGGCCAGCACTAAGCGCAGACTTAAGTACCTACGTACCTAGGTAAATCTCGAAGGTAATGCTAGGTCGGTCTGTGTCGCTCTCATAGACGCAGGCCCCTACATTTACATTGGACGTTCCCTCCTTTAGGCTGCTAGCTACAGCCGAGCTGATCAATCATCGTAAAATTATTTTTCGATCCATAAATAATCGTTTTGGCCATCTAAAAATGTGTAACGTTTCGTTCACCTTTGTTGTCGTATCGACCGCGATCGTGGCAGTGCGCAATTTAAGTAAGCGTCCGTGGTAAAGATTTTGTGTATCGTGGTAAAGCCATCGTTATTTTTCTATTTCCGTCAAACCTTTATCGACGAAGGCAGCTCACACGCTCGCATTTTTCTATAAACGTCGACCCTCAGGCGACGATTTATCGTTTTTCTCTCCTGACGACGAAATTCCGTCATTTAGGTTTTTACCTACCTGTTTTTCTAACCACGTACACGTACTTACGCTTTAGGCTTAGTCCTAACTGTCTTCGATCATTTCACGTCAGGTATATCTTACTTCACGTAAGGAAGTACTATTTACGTGGAAAAACCTGTTTTTTGGATCGACAAAGGCCGAATTTGAAACATTTATTTTGGGAAAAATTTCGACGTACTGAAATTTATTTTACCCAAGGTCACATTTTTGGACATTTTTGATACCTAAAAATGGCAGGAAAAAAGGTTTTGCGGACACCGCCCGCTAAATTGAAAAAACCTTCTACGCCACCTACTTCAGCTCGTCAATTACCTACCGCGCCTGTTGACTCTAATAGCGCGAGTAATTCTGTGAGTAATGACACAGTTACAAAAGACGTAACTCCTAAGGCGAATAATGATAAATTACCCGCGTCATTAAATGCCGCGAGTAATATGCAGTCTGATGATGAACTGTTATTGACTACTGTGCAATCTCGCGTTAAGCAAACTTCGATAACTAGATCGGATCCTAATATCGATAATTCATCAAGTCATACAATGATTGATAATACAACTACCATTAACACGGCAAATAATCCTGAAACCAGTTCGGAGCGCGAAAATCCCGATTCTGACGTAGAAAGTAATCATAGTCACAGCATAAATGCCGACCAAGAGCGTGCTAATGCTAATGCGACTAATGATCTTCTTTTGAAAGCTCTACAAGCTATTCATTTGCAATTTTCGGATCTTTCTACGCGCTTTGAACAAGATAAAAGGCAAATGCGGATGAAATGCGTAAACTGCGTCTGGAGCTAAGCACTATGCTTAAACCCCAACCAGTTCTGAATCGCATATAAAATAATTCATCTGAGCGCGTTAACCACTCAATTGATAGCGCAAATTTTTCTGAATTTAATGCGCAAACTGCGAATCGTGCGCAAAATACGCATCGTGCATCTTCACTGTTGTCTACTAGCAACAGAGCATCAAATTCACGCTCACCTTCAGAAGCTGTTCCTGAAAATATAACTCAAAGTTGTACGAACTGCGCGCCTGAGATGTCTAATTTGCCACAGAATCCTGTAAACACGGGTTTGCAATCAGTGCAAAACTCGGGTTTTTCGGAAAATATACCTACGATTTCGCAGCCGTTGGTATCGATTTTAGCAGACGTCACGATCTCGGCCTTCGCTGCTCTTAAATCGTAATGCGCCTTCTTTCGTACCTAATCCTTCTACTTTGAACTCGCAGCAGCAATTGAATCCACCACCGCTGCAGTATTTTCCACCTCAAGGAGAAATTTTACCAAATAATTACGTGCCTAATCCCATAAATGTGGAAATACCACCTAATAATCCTATTTTGCATTCTTCTAATATCGAATCGCAACCTGTCGAAATAAACTTATCGGGCATTAATAATGAATCTGCAAATTTGCAAAACGAATCTGCGCTCTCTCTGAATCATCTAGTAGGAGAAGACATGTAAAATTTTCTGACGAAAGCTCATCTAATAGTTATGATCGACCAGCGCAGCCGTCGCACGCGTCGCAAAAGTCGATCACGCAGACGACGTCATCGGCATAGTTCAGGTTCTTCATCTGAAAGCTCTCGTGGTGACTCGCGTCTCGCTGATTCCTTGAATCGCGGACCATTTTTGACACAAATGCAATTTGCAATCGCTAATAAAAAATTTTTTGATGGCGATAAATTGGATATAAAGGCATATTTTGCAGAATTTGAATCGCTTGCCAATACCTATGATATTGACAAAGCTGATCGTTTAAAATTCGCTACTGGATTTCTCGATCCTTATGTTTTGCGTTTATACCGTTCGCTACCTGCTGATATACAACAATCGTATTCACAAACGAAGCAAGGGCTGATAACCGAATTTTGTCCAATGGACACCAGTGCGCTCTTTAATCGTTTTTTGTCACATAAACAGCAGCCTAACGAATCGGTTAAAGCTTATTATCTCTCGCTTCGCGAAGAGTTAATGAAATCTGATCCTTACCTTGAAGTTGACTCGCCACATTTCAATAATTTAATGTGACATCAACTAAAAGAAGGTTTATTACCACACATTTCAAAAGAGGCATATCACAAAAAACCTAGAGCATCATTAGCTGAATTTTTGGATAATGCGCTAAGCGCTGAATTTGCTAACAAACAATTTGAGGATAAAAAGGCAGTAATGCCTTACGTATCGGTAACAGCTGCTCCTGTAGGCAGCGTAGTACCTAAAGATACTCCTCGCGCATTTAACCAAAATGATTCAAATCGTTCACGTCATAAAACGTTTCATCGCTCATCACGTGCTGAGAAACCAGAAAGTTCTTCTCGTAAATATTGCACCTTTTGCAAGCGCATAGGTCACATTTATGAGGAATGTTTCACGCGTCAAAGGCAAGAAACTTCTAATAATACTAATCAGAATACCCAAGCTGATCGAAGTAATAATTCTATGGCTCGCAATCGCAGCCAATCGCGTTCTTTTTCGCGACAAAATTGTTCGCCATCGCGTTCGAATTCGCAAAATAGACATCGATCTCAATCACGATATTGTAACCCTAGTCAACATTGTTCATTTAACTATGCGAATAATGATAATCGCTTTGAATCAAAGCAATCACAACCGAATTTTTGGCAAAATCGTAATGATTATTACCTACCAAAATTCGCGTGCTAATTACCAAAATTCGCGTTACGATAATCGCTATAATAACCAACCGCGCCAAAATACACCGTTTGTGCAGTTCCCAAATGAACAGCGTGGGACATACTATAACTCGAATTATCGGAACGACAATAATTTTAATCGCCCATATGTCACATACACGGCAGATAACCAACCCGCCATGAATGTGCCCCCACCGCAGCCAACCCTCATTCTCCTCATGATGTAAACACGGTCACTGCGAAAGGGCCAGAATCTAGCGCGCGTTCTAATCTATTCAGCGTCGCAAGAATTTCTCAAAGAGTACGAACGTTTACAACGTCGTCTCGCAACTTACGAAAAAATTAATCTATCTCCATCTAAGACGTTAGATCCTACTATTCCTATCGTAAGCCATGCTGGGACTAATTTACCCACCATTCTCGTCAAAGTTCATGGCGTTGACGTACCTGCTCTATTAGATACAGGTTCACAGGTCACCATGATGACCACGTCTGCATTCTTGCGTCTTGGTTTTAATTTACCACCTAAGCAAGTCTCGCAAGTTGTGCATGGTGTAGGCGAAATTACTGCATTCGTTTGCTATAAAGTAAATATGACTCTAACCATCGCGGAACAATCTATTTCTACCTCAGTTGCTATAATTGATCATTTGCCGGAAGACATGCTCTTAGGATATGATTTTTGCGAATCCGCACTTATGTGGGTTAATCCTATTGAGCGTTGTGCGTTTATAAACGGCATAAAGATTAATTTACTCTCATCTCATGAAAAATTGCAATTTCGCGCATGAAACCCAACGCAACAACCTCTGGTGTTGTGTGTGTGCATGTTTCGTTGCCTGAGCCTGTTATTATACAACCTAGGCATGAATTAATTACACCTGGCTATATAAGTCACGGTTCTTGCAATTTCGATTTCGCATTATTCGAACCAAATCCCGATTTTATGGAAAAAACTTCACTTTTTGTTGCTCCGTCCATAGTCGATGCTTCACAACCCTTAATACCTGTTCGCGTCTGTAACATCTCTAAAGCGCCAATTCGCATTGACTCTGGTGAAATAATAGGTTCCTTAACCTCTGATGCCGAAGTCGTGTCACACGTTTCATCTTTTGATGATAGGACACCAGAACTTTTTGCATCAATAAATAAAGCTTTAAACGGCCCCGCCGTTGATTCTAGACAACAGCAACAAATTCGTGAATTATGCTTAAAGTACGACTCAATTTTTGCATTAAAAAACGAACCTCAACCTCTCGGTCGTACCCCTTTGATGAAACATCATATTGATACAGGGGATAATCCACCAGTTGTTGGAAAAACTTATTGTGTTGAACATTCTAGAAGAGAATCTATGCAGAAAATTATAAACGAAATGCTTGCGGATAAAATTATTCGACCTACAACTAGCCCTTGGGCAAGTCCATTATTTCTCATTGGAAAAAAGGACGGTTCCCTAAGGCCAGTCGTCGATTATTGACGGTTAAATGACGTTACTAAAACGCAAGTTTATCCTCTTCCACAATTAGACGATTATTTTGACACTTTAGGCAGTGCTGCATATTTTAGCACACTAGTTTTGAAATCTGGATACTAGCAAATTCCACTCGATAATAAATCTCGCGAAAAAACAGCATTTATATGTCCTGTTGGTCATTACGAATTTGAAGTTTTACCCTTTGGTTTAAAGAATGCGCCCACAGATTTTCAAAGACTAATGGAGCTTGTGCTCGCAGGTCTAAATTGGAAATCTTGTCTCGTTTATATCGATGACATAATTATTTTTTCACGAACTTTCAAAGAACATTTAAAAGATCTTGAGAATGTTTTTATTGCTCTTAAAAAGGCAAACTTACGCGTAAAGCCGGATAAGTGCCATTTTGCGCATGCAGAGGTAAAATTTCTTGGCCACAGCATAAGTGCAATGGGCATTGCTCCTGACATGTCCAAAGTTGCGGATTTAATCTCATTTCCCGTACCAAAAACCGTAAAATCCGTGCAGAAATTCCTTGGCTTAGTCCAATGGTTTAAAAAATTTGTTAAAGATCTCGCTAAAATTGCTAAACCGCTATTCCATCTTATTCGTAAAGATGTCGAATTTTGCTGGAAGGCTGAACACCAAACCGCCTTTGAGCTTCTAAAGAAAGCATTTACATCTCCACCTATTTTGCAACTACCAAAATTCGATAATGAGCACCAATTTATTTTAACAACTGACGCAAGTAATTATGCGTTAGGTGCCATTTTGACGCAAAAACATTTACCATCCAAAAATCGTTTTATTCTTAGCTACGCTAGTTGCGTGCTAAATTCTGCCAAATGTAACTATGCTACTTTGGAAAAAGAAGCGTTAGCGGTAGTGTGGGCCATCAAGCATTATCGACATTATCTTTACGGTAAAAAATTTATTGTCAAAACTGATCATCAAGCGCTAACCTGGCTAGTTAACGTTAAAGACCCATCGAGTCGATTACGCCGTTGGGGTCTCAAATTACAGGAATACAAATATGATATCGTTTACGTTCCTGGTGCATATAATTGCGCAGCTGATCTTCTTTCACGTCATCCTAAATATGATCACGCAGAACGCAAATATAAAGTCAAGCGCAAAAATATCGTTAACATCGCAAATTTAGAATCCAAAGATTCTGAGTCAGATGATGAATCGGTTCCACCTGACCGATCTCGCGATAACGCGCCTGACGTATCAATTAATCATCCAAATGCGCAAAATAATAATCCTACTGCGCAAACTGACCCTACGAATTCTAAACCACCTACATTTCGCGAACGTTTGTTACTTACCGATGCTGAAAAAGCTGAAATGCTGACAACTGCGTGTTTACTCGCTGGGCAATGTGCAGATGACGAATTGCATAAAATTCTAAAATTCGCATCGCATTGAACGACCTAACAACGAAAAAATATTGTGACAAATTTTTTCTCGTAAACGATGTACTTTTTTGCTGTTTCCAACCTAAGCGTTCACCAACTGTCGTTCATCAAATAGTCATCCCTAAATCTTTGCGTCGCTTCATACTAACGGAATTTCATGACTCTATTTTTGGAGCTCATTTTTCATCGTGCAAAATTTTGCCTGCCATACAAATGCGTTATTGGTGGCCGCGCATGGAAAATGATGTGATCGCGTGGTGTCGGAATTGTGATGTGTGCTTACAACGTAAGGTCGCATTAAATTCCACATCCGTTCCACTGCAACCAATCGAAGTATCCGCGCCCTTTGAACTCATAGCGTGCAATTGTTTGCATATGCCGCGATCCCCCTCCGGAAACGACCAAATTGTAGTTTTTATGGATTATTTTACAAAATACGTGGAAGCTTTTGCTGTTTCTGACATAAAAGCAACAACTATCGCAAATTTATTATTACGAGAAATTATACCACGTTATGGAGTCCCCAAGAAATTTTTGACAGATCAGGGGTCAAATTTTACATCTACGCTTATG
This sequence comes from Mermis nigrescens, assembly GCA_036768485.1. NCBI lineage: Eukaryota > Metazoa > Nematoda > Enoplea > Mermithida > Mermithidae > Mermis > Mermis nigrescens. The sequence goes on from JAVLUZ010000659.1 coordinate 92,643, forward strand.
TCGGAAGTCTGTAAACTATTAAACGTTCAAAAAATATTTACAACCCCATATCACCCCCAGTGTGATGGGTTGGTGGAACGTTATAATCGAACCTTGATTGATGGTTTGTCGAAGCTGAGTGCGCGTTCCCAGTATGATTGGGAGCAATTTCTACCTTTTGCATTATTTGCATATCGCGCGACTCCACAATCATTGACTAATATATCTCCTTTTGAAATGCTTTATGGTCGCGAACTAGCATTTCCTCTTGACACTTTACTCATAAATGACTTCGTGATAAATCCGAATTTACCATCTGTTGCGGAAAAATATGTCATTGATTTAAAGCTGACTTTACAAGACTTGCACAAAATCGCATCTCAAAATTTAACGCAAGCGCGTAAGCAGCAAAAATTGCAATATGACAAGTCCGTAACGCAAACAAATTTTTCTCTTTCGGATATAGTCTATCTTAACAATACTTCAGTCATTCAACCCGAAATCGGTAAACTATCACCCAAGCGTGTTGGTCCATACCGAATTATTGAGTTACCTACGCCTGAAACTGCGAAAATTGCATATGTCTATAATCCTCTCATCATTCATCATGTTCATAGGAATAGACTTCTACCTGAGCCTAAATTACCTTATTCTGACTTAATTGTCAAGAAACACGCGTATGTTCCTGGCGATTTTGTGTTGGTAAAATTACCACATTGCCCTCTTGCCCCGGCAGTTGTCATAAGTTTTGAGGATTTACTGGGCAGGGAACAAAAAGCTAAGGACTGCGCGCCAATACGTTTATTAAATGGCTCTAAAACAGCACATGCAGTATCGTTAGCTAATGTTTTTCCTTTTGCAGACCCATGGCTGCAGAAAGCACCCCAAGCAAAGAGGCATTGCTGGAGGCAGCTGGTCGCCGATTCAAATTCGAGGGACATGATCCCGCGTCCCTAGATGAGTTTTGTTCGGCGTTGACCAGTATGGCGTTAGAGCGGGGCTTGGTTATACCAGACCCGCTGCCGCAAAACGACAATAGTCGTGTTGGCGGTTTAGAGGCACTCACCGCTAGATGGGTTAAGCATAAAGCATTACATAAAGTCAAAAATCATACTAAACGCATAAACGACCAACAGCTCTGGTGTGAGAGCAGGCTTGGTAGATCTCCTTTGGTAACCCCTCGCGTACCAAAGAACAGAGTTCTGCCCACTGTTATAGTCTCCAACGACCAGAAGTTGTTTGGCGCCATTTTGGCGCTAATTCAGCCATCGAATTTGACTAATGGCACACTATTTTTAGGCTATGATTCCGAATTTGTCAATGACAGAAAAGGCAGGCATTATAAGACCTGGGATTTGCGTTTTCAGCAATTATGTCCCACCTACCAGGACCTCCATGGCCCATTTGTACGCTACATCCAAGTTGCGAGCGCGAACGGCCATGTGTTCTGCTGGGACCTGGCAAAGTTTCCGCAACCTCCGTTCGGGCTTCACCAGTTGCTCGAAACAAGTTTACCAGATGTATACATGGTTTGCTATGACCTGACGCAAGATTGACTTGCGTATTTTCACGTATACGGTCCAACCTTTGAGGAAATTGTTGCGATTCCAGATGCAGAAATTCGCAATAAACTGCACTGGAAGGATCCATTCATTGCAAATTTTATCGACATTCATCCACTAGCGAGACAGTTTACTCGTCGTTTTTGTATCACAGCGCATTCGCATACGTTGAAGCGCTTGGCTGAGTTCCTTTTTGACATGTATATTGACCCAAACGCGCCTGATAATTTTGGACAGGCGTGGAGCTTACCCTTAACACAGGACATGCAGCATTATTTGGCAATGGACGCCCTAATAACTATCAATGTTTTCATATTGATAGAAGGGACCATGCAAAATAATCGCATTACGGATGATAGAAACCCCATGTCGGTTTTGTTGGTAGGGGATGAGTTGCACGTTAAGGCTACTGGCCCGAAGGCCAAAGCGCGTGTACCGTTGTCAACTAGTAAACCACCACAAGGACAGTCGACCAGCACAGCAGCTGAAGTCAAAGTTGATTTGAATGGCGAAGAATTAATCAGAGTTGAGGACTTCTATGGCCCAGCTCCGCAACCGCCAGCGGTCATAGCCGCAGCCACCACCGTTGCTTCTGTAATGGATGCGTTGGCCCATGTTAATGTGTTTGAAAACCCATTGTTCTATACTCAGGAATTGCAGGCCGTTGCCGACTCAGTTTTGGGCCCGGCTCATGCACTTGACACCGATCCAAAATCTAAACCAACCAGTTCGAGTACACCAGCCTCTGTGTTTTCTTCGCAAACCAATATTCCCTACAATTTGCCCATGGTTGATGTAGAACCATCGATCTCCACCGAAGATGACGATTTATCTCCCAAACGCTTAGTGATGGCATTATCTGACACCGAAGCGGAAAGACAAGCTAACTTGTCACCACCGCGTGCAACACGCGCGGAATTGGCTAGAAAAGGGGCTGTTACCATTTCGCAACCGATTGTCTCTCAATCGCTTGCGGCGGACCAACAAGCGCCCTTGGGCATCAGTTCGCTCGCACCTTTACCAACTTCGCAGCCGGGTTGGGTAGAGCGTGATTCTGAGCCCGATGTTATCATAACAGAGATTATAGGTTTTCCGCCAATACCGCAACGCACTTTACCCGCACATGAAGTACCACAAGTAGCGTTGTATACGCAAGTTGCAACTCATTCCGCACCACAAGGCGTGTCGGCACCGGATACTCATTTTATGGCTCCTATGACCATGATGGGTGTGTCGAGTACGGTAGCGGTTACTCAACCACAGGCTACTCAAAGTCAAGCATCAAATATGGAAGTCGCAATACCTCCGCACGTTCATGCCATTCGCGAACGTATGGTCGCGAATGAAAGCGCGAGAGTGCAAAATCGCTCGCGCTACGTTCAGCATTTTTTCACTATGATGGAAAATATGACGCGTCAACCACCGTGCACTATTGAGCCGATTGTATTGCACGAGTTACATTCTCATTTGGGTGAAGTCGAAGGAACGCGTCTGTACGATCAGCTGATTGAAGCTGCACAAGTGTACTTCAACTGAGTGTATGCAATCCATTTGCAGTACGCGACTTCGACTAATTCCCCTTTGCGTCCATTAGTGTGGTCTTCAATCGCACAGCCTTTGGCTGATGCCGATTGTCCGCCTGCACCTCGATTTATTAGTGAATTGAGCGTGTTTAACCGACTGTTTTATCCAGACCAATACTTTGTGCGCATGAGATTCTTTATTACAACCGGAATGATGTTGTACGAGGTCCCGCTCGAGTATTTGGTCGTGCATCCGCACCTTGACGCGCCGACTGAAGTGATTGATGGCATAGCACATCAGGTTCGCCCGGAGCTATATCCACACAGGATGTCTCCAGCGCCAGATCACTTGGCGCCCATTTTAATATTGACGCGTCAGATGGTCGATATCTTCGATACTTTCCGAGAATTTCAATCCTTATATGATTCGGAGTATCGCCACATGACGATTTTCTCTTCAATCGACGTCATGCGCGCTACAGCGCTTTTGGAATTCTTGGATAGGAAATTCCACTTCTTTGCGTACGCCTACGGCAATGCTGGAATAGGCTGGCGCATGGTGGAGCAGCTGCGTCGTATGCTACGCGTAGCGTTCCTTGGTGAATCTTACACACCTTTGCCAAGTGAAGCTTTTCCGGAATTCCCGGACTTAACGGCACAAATCAAAAGTCCACCCGTTTTGCATAGCATGATTAGGCAAATTCGGTTACAAACCAACCCGCCACTCAAAGTTCCTGTTCAATTTGATCGTTTTAGAGGTCAACAAAAATCTGTATTTTACCTCAAACATTGCATTCAAGGCAAATTAGAAAAAATTCGCAGAGAAAGGCAACAGGCATCCTTGCAGGACCCTAGCGGATCCGCAGCGAGCCTTGACATGCCAGAAGTCGATCTTTCCTTGGAAGCACAAATCGAAATGCGTAGAACATGCATGACGATCGAGAAACGCGATCGTGAGAACTTGGCAACGGAAATGCCGAGGCGTGCGACAAAATTACGCGCCGCCGGTTCTCTGGCTGAAACTTCAGACGTTTGTCATATGTCAGAAGACAAACATAAAGCCAAATTGAATCGTTTTTATGACACTAAGTCCAAACACGCTTTGCGTCGGCTAAAAAATTTGGAAAAGCAACCAGTCAGAAGACTCGTTCAAGCTGAAGTTGCAGCTGAATTGAAAGCGCGTTTAGGCCAAAAGGGATTGAGGCGGCAAGAACCACAGTCATCCCGGCAACGCTATGCTCAAACGCACCATCATTTACAATCACAAGCACAACAGCAAGCACAAGTAAAACCGCATACACAGCAATACACAAGACCGCAGACCCAACCGCGGCAACAGCAGCATTTTACGGAATCGCGTGAGCGTTCCGAGGCGTATTCGCAGGCGGATGCTGGTCATCTGTCGCGCTCGCAACAGCAGCAGCCCTATGAATATTGCCGCCAACCACAGTCAAACCGCGGAACTCATCGGGGCTGGTCACAATCCCGCCAATGGCAACAATGGGATCAATTGTATTGCTCACCGTTGGAACAAGGTCAAGCAGCCACCGGGGTTTATCAGCCACAACCTTGACTGGGTCCATTATTGACAAAACCGTGGCCTGTTACGCAACAACAACAGCGTCCACGCGAACCTTCACGTGAACAATCTTACGGTTTCACGCCAGAGCAATTATTTACTCCGGTGCAATCTATACCGCGTCATTACGCGGACGACTACGAGGACGACGACGATTTTGAGGACGATCGACCAGTTGATCCACATCGACGTCTACGCCAACATCTGTACGGGCGTAGGCAATTGCCATATCAGTATTGCGAGCATTCGAATACGTGTTGCGAACCGGAATCGGATCAGGAATATTTTCAATGTCAATGACGTCGTGGAAAACCACATGGCTCAAAGGCCAACTATCAGGATCACTATTAATTTATAAGTTCGACGTACTGAACTTTCTGGAACTCTGCGATGGCGTCAAATTCGACCAGCAGCTTTTCGTCAATTTTTTTTGTTTTTTGTCCTGATGTGGATTCCAGGACTTCGTGTATCGTTTATTTCCTGTGTATTTTTTCTCTTGTCATTTTTTCTTGCTGTAAAATTTTTCTTTGACGGTGCTCGTATTTTTCCCCGTAATCTCACATAATTTGCCATTTTTCTCGTTTTTATCATTACCTTGTGTTTTAACTCATCAGTGTCTTTAATTTTTGCTCAGCATAATTTTGCCTTATCATTCCGTATTTCAATTTGTCTCTTGCTCAATTAGCGGTGTTACTATTATGGTACCTTAACTCTTTAACGGACAAGGGGTTAACTTATACCCAATCTACAAATTTTTCAATTCAAAATTTCTTTCATTACCCGGGACTGAAGGAGGCTGTTTGGGCAGCATAATCAAATACTATGCTATGCTGTCCAAGACCGGAGTTCATCATTACTCGAGCAACAATATAGTTACCTAGCGCCATTGAGAGTGTTGCTCGAGAGGGTTCCTGAGTGCAAACGAGGTCATGCGTTGACCGTTGCTTGTTATCGATATTTGTTATTTTTTCGTTCTTTTTATTTTCCGTTTTTTCACGTTTGCTCAGGATGAGGCATTGCGAACGCCAGAGTTGAGGCGTTGCGAACGCCAGAGAGCCGAGTTGTACAGCGTTGCCGACGCTAGAGTTGATGGTGTACCCCCAAAAAATTATCCACTTCGTTACTAATTTTTTTCTATACGTGGGGAGTGTGTAACTGCGAGAGTTACATGTATAGGCGAACCTGCCTTAGCAGTTCGCGATAGCCATCACATAGCCAATACTAGTAGCTACCTATGATAGTGCACTGTGGGCTATGCCTTCGGTCTTCCCATTATTTCCCCATATTTTTAATAATAAAAAACATTTAGATACTTGTCCGGTATCGTAGAGCTAAGTGTATGATAATAGTAATTGTTTCATGCATACCGCTTGTGTAATCGAGAACATTCGATCTGAGATCAAAGTGATTTAGTATTACGTTTAATTGATCTTTCTTTATTTTACTGTAATGGTCCTTGAGGCCAGTCTACTGATGGTTGTAGAGGAGTCTGGCGTTTTGTTTTTCGTTAGCCAGTCGTACATCGATATATTCCGTACGTTTACGTTTTTCTTTTTGTTTGTTGTCCGGCATCAGGCCGTGAATTCTTCGTGAATTAAAATTAGAGAAAACCTACCCAGTGGTTTTGGTTATACCGAGGGTTAGGTCGGCTACATACCCACGTCGAGGACATCCACCCATTCTAGTGGACTGATAGGTAAATTTTGTATGATAGCTTATTTTATTTGGAAAGCATAATTTATTTCTCAAACCAAAAATTGATCAAAAATATTATTTAATCTTTAGAGATGATTGATCAGCATAGAGCTCGTTGTTGTTGTTTTCATTGTTCAGCGTGCTACACATATTAGGAACCAAAAACATTTCAATCAAGGCACTGATTGAAAATAAGTTAAAGAACAACTTGAGCTTGAGATAGGTCAACTGACCTCCGCGGCAAATACCGAGACTAGGTAGATAGCCTTAGGTCTTAGGGCGTAGCTGCTGAGACTCCCGACGAAAGTGGGCCAGCAATAATAGGGCTTAGGGAGTCGAAGCCGTAAGGTCTGTAAGGGTCCAAAGATCGAAAGCCATCCAGAGCCGCGCGGATCGGGGCCAGCACTAAGCGCAGACTTAAGTACCTACGTACCTAGGTAAATCTCGAAGGTAATGCTAGGTCGGTCTGTGTCGCTCTCATAGACGCAGGCCCCTACATTTACACTTTGACTGCCAGGCGCCTGTAGGACATGCGCTTGAGCAACGTTACTTGTGGTCTTGACTGTAGGACACATTGTTACTTCGGACGAAATTTTCTACAAGTATTTAACTTATCAACAACAATATGCCTGACTAATATGTTTTCATTTCAAATAAATACATTACTCTACCTTTTTCTGTAATTGATTATTTGCAGTGAGACTTTGTCCTGATTTTAGCTGCCATATTAAATTGCTGTTGGAAATGCTGGATTTTGTCATGAAAAGTGATTGTATGTTCTGATTTTATTATTTAAGCACGATTAGCTAACGCCTATCAATCGTAAAATTGTTACTTAATATTTATTACAGCAATCCATCTTGTAAATAGTACCGTGTTTATGCGTGATTCACTCGCTAGCCCATATTCATCATTAGCTTGTAACTTAGTGTCATCTAGTGACTTAAGCCACTACAGTCAATTAGATCGGTACAATAATATTTACATAATGAACTCATGATAGAGCATGAATGCGAATTTACTAGAAAGTTCGGAAACTTGAATAATGTTAAATGTTAAATGTGTAAATAGAGGTCACAAGTAACGCGAGTATAAGAGCTAAAGTCGGTAATACAGACTGTTCGGTTTTCCATACCAACCATTTGCAATAGTTTGCATAATTTATGCCCAGTTAATAATAGTGTTGTTAAAGTAAAGCTAATAGATTAGACCGCATTCCAACCTGGACCTGCAATCTTCCCCTTTATTGTCACTCATTTAGCCTTGTACATCAACTTGATTGTATAGATCGTTATAATTATTACTGCACCGTCTTTACCGTGCATTATTTTGGACAAATAAATTAGAAAACCATTTCAGAGGCTGATAATAAAATGTGCTCGTTTACGTACAAAGCCATTTAGTGTGACAATTTTTTGAAGGTTAGAACTTTACAGCTGCGGAACTATTGATGCCACAAACACCAATGTTGAGCTTTTTGACTTGAGCTATGTGCAAGTAGAAATTAATGCCAAATACCGATTTTTGCATCATATCAAAATATGAAAAGAGCCTATTATACAAAACTTAGGACAGCAGGTACATGACTTGGGAGAGAACCAGGGAACGACCGAAGCTTCAGCTTCGGCCAAAGCTTCGGCCGAAGGTGGGGTGTTTGGCCGAAGGCCGAAGCTTTTTTTCATGGCAATTTTTTATTCGCATTAAAATTTAGACAATGTGCAATATAAATAACCCCAGACGACGCCATTTAGCTCAATTCATCTTCTAGTCACCTTAAATTTTGTTAGAAATATGCTCACAACAGTAACTTTGACTATATAAACAGCAAGCAACCATGACTAATAACAAAGGCTGATCTCATCTAAGCATTGTATCTGCTCCGCATCTGATTCCATTTTTAAAAAGTTTGACTATGAGTGAATCACTAGCAATCGCGAAAATGATGAAACACTTAAGGGGAAAGCCACACCTTTATTCCTACATGTCACACATTTGAAGGCATGTCTTTGTTTACTCGAAATTCCAACGCCATCTTTGTACTTGTTGTATATCGTGTGTCTACTGTATACCAGTGTTTTTATTTTAACAATGTCCGTTTGTACTAGGGATGCACCGGAGCCAGGCCCCAGCCCCGGCCCCAGGGCCAAAATACGCAACTTTCAGCCTATTATTTAGAATTATCTCAACGTTTTTTGTTCGGAGTTTGGCGATATTTTGAGGAAAAATCGTGCATAATCGCCTGTGCATATCATGGATGTATAACAAAACATTGGTCACAAATTGTGTTTCATAAATTCAGCTTAATCGCGTTTATAGCTGCAACAATTTAATAGTCGAAACCGATAATCTACAAGTTTTTCGCCAAATACACCAGCGTTTCTAAAAGCTCATGCAGCAAACGAGAACGGGAATCCGAGCAAATATTGCCGCTTGTACTGAACAAGCATTCACTCGGGGTACACATGGGCGGGGGCTCAAATATTTCCTTGTCAGTTATATATGCCAGGGCCGGGTAAGTTTCCAATTTTGTCCGCAAAGAGCCCTTCGCATCCAATTCTGTTCCGACTTTTTCTTCTGCATGAGAAAAAGCTTACGTTTAACAATTTGTGGCATTCCTCTACGTTTGTTTGCCGGATGAACAGGCACGTAGCTCTGGCGGGAATAAGGGGTCCGCCCGGACCCCATAAAATTCAGCAAAATCGGAAAAATAGGATTTATTAAACGTTATTTTGTGCCATTTTTGGCCTTTTTGGGCTTAGTCCCTCCAAAATTGGTGTTGGTCACCCCAAAATAGGACGGCCAGCTACATGCCTGCGGATGAAATTCCAAAAGATGTTTTTTGTGTTGGATTGGCTGTCAACATTATAAACTATGCACGCGAAATTTCTATCCTTGTTTAAGCTATTTTCAACTCGTCTGATCTAAAACATGAGTAATTCGGCTGATAATGATGCAAGTTACGATAATTGTGCCAAATTTGGCCTATATAAGCTATGATGATTAATTGAACTCGAAAATATATACATGTGGAACGGATGCCATAGACTTGCACAGACGCTATTTTGCATAAGTCACATTTTGCTTAATACATCTGTATACATGGTATATCCTGGATATAGCAAAAATAGTTGGCGCCGGTTGGTCCCAGTCTCTAGTACCGGCCCCAGCGCCGGGCCCGGGCCCCAGTCGAAAAGGCGGCCCCATGCATCCCTAGTTTGTACATGTACAAAGATGGTCCCCAAAAGTCTTTGTATATTTTGTACACGCAAATTTTTGTGTACTATATTATAGTACAGTGGCGATTTTAGTGTGGTAAAACAGGGCTTTCGATCTTTGGTAGTGTATTTTAGCTAATTTCTGGGTTTCTGAGGCCAAAACTTACTAAAAATTGTCTCAAAACGGCGCAAAGCGCCGAAAAGATTTGACATTTTTCCATTGTAATTGCACATTTTGCCATTTTAAAGATATATAGGACAAAAAAATCGCTCATTTCGGCGCGAAGCACCGAAAATTTTTGGGAATTATACACGTATTTATAGTTTTTGTTTGCCCTAAAATTGTTGTAAATTTTGTATACACAAATTTTTGGGTACTAGAATATGGTACAGTGGCGATTTAAGTGTGGTAAAAACTGAGTTTTTTGACTTTTGGTAGTGTATTTTAGCTAATTTCTAAGTCTCTAAGGGCAAAAATCACCAAGGATCGTCTTAGAACGGCGCGAAGCGCCGAAATATTTGACATGTTTACTTTTGAAATGCAATTTCTGTCATTAATAAAGATATGCAGAACACACAATTACTGATTTCGGCGCGGAACGCCTAAAATTTTTGCGAATTTCAGACCCTTTTTGCAATTTTTGTCTTCCAAAAATCTTTGCTGAGTACAAAAAACACTGCAGTGTACCATTCTCTTTTGTATTAAATAATTGCTCCATGGTCGACGTGTCAACTTTCTTAAACTTCTGCATCTAATAACGGGAAGAAATCTCCATTTGCTTTTATGTCTACCTTCTACAAATTTAAGTATCAGCAGGAAAATTAGGAATTAATCAATTGCTTACATAATTCTCAGGGATTCCAGGCTTTATTCCTAATAATACATTATATTTTTATGTATTCAGGATAGTGAGTCTGATGATGATCAATGCGTATTAGCTGCTGATATACATGAAATGTCTAATAGTAAAATCAGTGCTAATGAAGAGAATTAATTGCGCTTTTGAATAAAATTTTTGCAATGAATGACACTGTTTCATTACTTCATATTTACTCGTGGAACATAATCAAGCTTAACTTTCATATTTATGACTCAATTCGCAATTCATTATTCATACTAATCAGAATTAGACTGAAGAATTTATACAGATTCGGCCTTCGGCCAAAGCTTCGGCCGGTCAAAGCCGAAGCAAGAGCTGGCCGAAGCTTCGGCTTCGGCCGAAGCAAAATTTTGGAGCTTTGGTCGTTCACTGGACAGAACCTTTCCTTATCCTTATTATTGGCCATACCCAGACTCCACAAATGGCCGGCTACAGCCTACCGCATTTTTAAGTTGGTAAATGTATGATCGTATCTAATTAGGATATACTATATATACCTGTGGGGAATAAAGTCTGCCTTGACTACCCTATGGCCACACGGTACCCATTGAACCTTCGGTTGGTGGCCATAGAACATTAAGCAATAAATTGGAATAAAAAAGAAAAGATAAGCTAGCTAAATAAAAGTTTATAATCTGAAAATAGAATTAGATTATCAAAACTTCACAACACATGTCTTGGGGAGTCTGGGGATCTAACCTCAAAGCCTAATTAAGCCATATGTCACAATTGTTTTTGCAACACGAGAATACGCAAATTTTCCATATGTAATGGCGGATCTAGTATTCAATTTACCCCCAGCGTTTTTTAGCCGATCCATATAAGCTACAGTAAGCGAACTTCACAATGAGACAGCTATAAGCCTATTGAACTAATCTGGCAAAATTGATTAACTTACAGTGTAAACTTACTGCTTTAAAATGATTTTAAAAAAACTTACTTTTCTTTACTTTAAACTTACTTTAAACTTACTTTTTTTAACTTACTTTTTTTAATGTAGGATGTTAATTGAGTTACAAAAAACTGCTTTGTTTGAAACCCACCAAATCATTTACAATTTTTAGATGCCATTAGTACGTTGTAAACTGTGAGTGTAAAGCAGTGAGTTTACACCATAAGTTAATCAATTTTGGCAGATTACTACAATAGGCTTATAGCTATCTCCTTGTGAAGTTTGGTTACTGTAGCTTACATGGATCGGATAAAAAACGCTGGGAGGGGGTAAATTGTATACTAGATCCGTAATGGCTTTTGAGGCCTTTTTTCTTATGTAAAGCAGAGTCAAACAACATAGAGAGTGATCAACCAATCAACCTCTCACAACGAAGGTTCAGTATCCATAGAACCCAAATTCATTCCTTAGGTATAATACCTGGTCTGTTTCATTTAACTTTGTGGTTTTTCTCGTGAATTTAATCCGCATAAATCAAGCTACAAAGGTAGTTTAAAATGTTGGTAGAGTACTGCGGCTTTACAATGGCCAATGTCTTCCTATAGCCATATATGCACAGCATAGGAATTCCAGGGGGGGGCTGGGCTGAAATTATAAAGTGCCTTTTTTGGGTCGAAAAATGGAAGGTACGCATCAAAAACGTATTTTAGCGTCTCTGACCATGCTCTATCATTCTAGAGCATTAAAACATAAAACATTTCGAAAAAGATGGAACAAATCGAACAAAATATAGTCAAAATGCCGAAAATTAGACTCTTCAGAGCAAATAGATAGCCAAACGCTTTAAAAAGCATCTTTTCTACAAATTTCTAGAAAATTTTCTGGAAATTCCGGAAATATCACAAATTCTGGGAAGGTGGTGAAAAAATTTTTGCAAAACCATTTATCATGAGCAAATAGGATCATAGCTAGTTTGACCTTCTTTCGAACAGTATTTATTCTTCATCATTATTTATGATTTCTGATCGTGTTACCAGCACCATCTTATCTGAAAACAATGAATATAATAATGTAATATAACAGCGAACATAAATAATTATTACACAGTTTAAGGTACCTTTGGACCCAGATTCGGTCCCCGTTGGGTCTAAGGTCAAAGATCTGGAACCGGACCCGAAATTTTAAAAATTTTGGATCCGATCCATCCCCAATCAAAGGCGTTGGCAGGATTTTCACCAGGGGGAATCTGACAAAAAAATTTTTTGTCTAAAAAACGCATAAAAACGGGTGGGGGCCATTAGACGAACTGTTTCTTGAGCTTTTCACATCGTCCTGTACTATGTAAGAAATAAAAAAACTATTTTTTTAAATTTTTCTACATTTTTTGACGGAAAAAATGCTTACAACACGCGCTAAGCGCTAATTTTTTTGGTTTTCTTGCAATAAAACGATAGAAACTGCCAAAATATAGAAGAAATCGGCGCGAAGCTCCGAATTTTTCGATTTTATGTCGCAGAACAGCATCATGCAGCTTTATTGATCAGTTCTTGAACATGTCAAAACGCCAGTGTTCCTGATAGGTACTGACCATTCGTTTTTTATTCTTGTGATGCATCCTTTGTAATTGTCACATTTCAGTAATAGATTATTTCAATTATTTCAATTCTTTCAGTGCACAAGTGAAGATCGGAAAACGCAGTTTTAAGCAGGGCTGGCAAACTTTGGTTTTTGGCTTTTGTGGTTTTTAGGAAAAACTAAAAAGGAAAAATTAACATGGTTTTTGGTTTTTGGTTTTTGGCACTTTTTTAAAGAATTTTTTCCTAAATAAATTGGATTCACATGTGAGTAGGTACTTTGTGAGCGAATTCTACAATCGCTAATAAATACTTTAGTAAGAGTCCCAGATCACGAAGGAATCACGAACTACACCTCCAGTAAAGTGACTAGGCACCTAAATTTTGGGTGAAAGATACAGTCCGAGACACAACTAACGCCATAGAATTCCAACCGATTGGAATTGTAATTTCATTGATAAAAAATTGGAAAACGGTTGAGAAAAAATTGAAGTCATACTGTAGGAATAACCTCTGTTGACCGAATTTCAATCGAATTCAAGAAATTCAACCGGCGGCTTTCTTTGATCAATATGCCCTTTGTTCTAGTATGAGTCGTCATGAGTGACAGCAATAATTCAATAAATGCGCAGTCAATACCTACACTTTTGCTACAAGCGCGCCATTTTATCACGTGTGGTTGTTAATCAAAATATGTACTCGTATCTATGTATTCTTTTTCCACTATATGCAAAGTATAAAAAATATGAAAGCAAGATATGTTTATTGTTTTTTATCTTTAAATTTATCTAGATTTTTCAATCTGTAGTGATGCTGCAAGGTAATAGAATATAGACTTAAATCGAAATTAAAAGAAAAATTGATTAAAATTTAAATTGCGATTTTTAGAACTCTTAAAAATTAAAATTTGATTTTAATATAACTTTTAAATCTAGGTAAATTTAAATATGCTTTTAAATTTTTTATAAATTTTAATCTATGAGATTTGAATGATTAAAATCTACTTCAAATTCAAATTCTAAAAAATTTAATAAATTTGTAATTTAAATAAATTAATTGATGTACTGGAAGATGTACCACCAGCCCGCCTAGCCAGTAGCTATCATTAAGTTTGCATTTAACTATATTTTATACAAGTGATAAATTATATTTAATAAGTAACATGGCCATTTTGTGTTTTCAGAATTTTGTGTGATTGAAGGATAGCATAATATACATAATTAAGACTAATTTTCCAATGGACAAAAATATATATTTAACTCTGCAAATATCAAAGGTATAACGTAACTTATTTAAATAAGAAATAAAAAGATATGTACTCGTCTACAATATATGTAGACTACTTTTTGGTTGGTGAAGAAAGCTAAATATATGTAGGCGAAAATGCATATAATGAATTAGTTCTAATTAAAAATATGCAACAGCGTTCCACATCGTTTAATGTGAACATGTAGAACAAAAAGCACACAACATGCATGTGTGTGGTGCACCGAGTTCATTTTATGCCTATGAATCAATTTAGACCGCACAATAGGTTATTTTGCCTTACTCATACGAAACGCGCCATATGACCTACCCGATATTAACAGTCCCGTCAAATAAAAAAACAAGTAAGTACATAGGTACGCGTACAGTATGACTGACCCGCTCGCCATGGCGTCGCCTATATTTTTTGACGAGGGTCGCCAACTGACAGGCATTGTTAATTCAGGAGCGTAGAAGACAGTAGCGCTGTAGCTTTGATGTCCGTGTCAATTTATTTCCAACTAAATTCCAACCGAGCCAGAATCCAACCGAATGGAAAAAAATTGATAAAAGGTTGGATTTTTATTGAAAATTACTTGAAAAAAGCTTGGAAATTAGTTGGGCCCCAACCGATTGTGGGGCGTTAGTTGTGTCTCGGACTGTACTAGCTAGTAGGGATGTGCCGGTTAATCGGAACCGGAACCGGCTGGAACCGACCATTTTTTGGAACCAGAACCGGAACCGAGAACCGATTTTTTGATATTCTAAGAACCGGAACCGGAACTGGAACCGATTTTTTTACTTTCTGAGAACCGGAACCGGAACCGGAACTGATCCTTTTTGGAGTCGGTTCTCGGTTTTTTAAAATTAGAGTTAAAAATCGAAGTTCATAAAATTTAGTGAAGACATGAAGCAGCAATTCAATCTTAAACTTAGTATTGTTCCAGGTAGATTATATTTTAAAGATAACAGTCGTTCTGCTTTTTTGCCATGTAGCCCCAGTGCAACTGAACAGCTGTTCCGATGGAACGCTTGTACAGTCCGAGACACAACTAACGCCCCACAATCGGTTGGGGCCCAACTAATGTCCAAGCTTTTTCCAAGTAATTTTCAATAAAAATCCAACCTTTTATCAATTTTTTCCATTCCGTTGGATTCTGGCTCGGTTGCAATTTAGTTGTAAATAAATTGACACGGACATCAAAGCTACAGCGCTACTGTTTTCTACGCTCCTGAATTAACAATGCCTGTCAGTTGGCGACCCTCGTAGAAAAATATAGGCGATGCCATGGCGAGCGAGTCAGTCATACTGTACGCATACCTATGTACTTACTTGTTTTTTTATTTGATGGGGCTGTTAATATCGGGTAGGTCATATGGCGCGTTTCATATGAGTTAGGCAAAATAACCTATTGTGCGGTCTAAATTGATTTATAGGCATAAAATGAACTTGGTGCACCACACACATGCATATTCTGTGTTTTTTGTTCTACATGTTCACATTAAACGATGTGGAACGTTGTTGCATATCTAATTAGTGGCAACTAATTCATTATGCGCATTTTCGCCTACATACATTTAGCTTCCTTCACCAACCAAAAAGTAGTCTACATATATTGTAGACGAGTACACATCTTTTTATTTCTTATTTAAGTAAGTTACGTTTATACCTTCGATATTCGCAGAGTTAAATATGTATTTTTGGCCATTGGAAAATTAATCTTAATTATGTATATTATGCTATCCTTCAATCACACAAAATTCTAAAAACTCAAAATGGCCATGTTACTTATTAAATATAATTTATCAAATGTATAAAATATAGTTAAATGCAAACTAAATGATAGCTACTGGCTAGGTGGGCTGGTGGTACATCTTTCAGTACATCAATTAATTTATTTAAATTACAAATTAATTAAATTTTTTAGAATTCGAATTTAAAGTAGCTCTTAATCATTCAATTAGAGACGCCAAGTGGTTAACAGTTAAACCTACGAATCGCAAGGTTCTAGGTTCGAATCCACGTTGACGCAGTTCTTTTCGGCAGGCCAACCCAGCCTTTCATCCCTCCGGGGTCGATAAATGGGAAGCTGCACTTGTGTGGCGGATGGTAACAGCGTTCTGCGCAGTCACACTGGCCCCGTGACCCAGACTCGGTCTAATCAGACACGCTGGCCTAGGGCTGTGTATCGGGAAAAATAGGCACCCGCACCTACAGCAGAGGTGAATCAAGTAACTTCTTGCTACGGGATTTTACCATTTTTACCAAATCCCATAGATTAAAATTTATAAAAAATTTAAAAGCATATTAAAATTTACCTATATTTGAAAGTTATATTAAAATCAAATTTTAATTTTTAAGAGTTCTAAAATTCGCAAATTAAATTTTAATCAATTTTTCTTTTAATTTCGATTCAAGTCTATATTCTATTACCTTGCAGCATCACTACAGATTAAAAAATCTAGATAAATTTGAAGATAAAAATAATAAACATATCTTGCTTTCATATTTTTTATACTTTGTGTATAGTGCAAAAGAATACATAGTGTCCACATACGTATTTTGATTAACAATCACACGTGATAAAATGGCGCGCTTGTTGCAAAAGTGTAGGTATTGACTGTGCATTTATTGAATTATTGCTGTCACTAATGATGACTCATACTAGAACAAAGGGGATATTGATCAAAGAAAGCCGCCGGTTGAATTTCTTGAATTCGATTGAAATTCAGTCAACAGAGGTTATTCCTACAGTATGATTTCAATTTTTCTCAACCGTTTTCCAATTTTTTATCAACGAAATTACAATTCCAATCGGTTGGAATTCTGGGGCGTTAGTTGTGTCTCGGACTGTAGCTGGCGCTGCAAGCAGGGGCGAATCTAAGGGGGCGAGAAGGGGGGCGGCCTCCCCATTTAAAAATATTTGGTGAGATAAACAATGGATATACAATTTGCTATTATTTTTCGGCCCTCAGTGACCATAACTTCTCAAATTTTTTCGAGCGCCGGATGATACCTATTAATGACATTTATTTACTTTCTTGGCCACCTGGAAGCCATTTTCTGTTCATGTAGTTTCAAAACAATTTTAGCAGCAGGAACAGCTATTTTTTCATAGTTTTCTTCTATTTTTAATTAAAAATTTCGATGATTCGCATCAAATGCTATAAATACAGTAAATCAAGCTGTAAATCATGATTCTAAACGTCTGTTTATCCGTCTTAATCTCACAAATTTTCCGGCGCTTCGCATCACGGTTTTTTTTTGTATTCGACGAAGATTTTTTACGATGTGCAAAGACTTTTCGGGACCGTCTTTGCACATGTACGAAGATTTTTGGAGACAAAAATTACAAAAAAGGTCTAAAATCCGCAGAAATTTACGGCGCTTCGCGTCAAAATGACTGATTGTGTGCTCTATTTATCTTTTTAATGGCAGAAACTGCATTTCAAAAGAAAAATGTCAAATTTTTAGGCGCTTCGCGCCGTTTTAAGATGATTCTTAGTGATTTTTGCCCTTAGAGACCCATAAATTAGCTGAAATACACTACCAAAAGTCGAACAAGTCTGTTTTTATCACACTAAAATCGCTACTGCACTATATTATAGTACCTAAAAATTTGTGTGGACAAATGTACAAAGACTTTTGGGAATCATCTTTTTACATATCAAACGGACCTTGTACAAAAAAACTGCTTCGCGCCAGAATTCTGATAAAGTCAAAGAATTTTATTGATTTTTAGCACAAAATTGTCAAAAATTTTGAAATTTTAAGAAAAATATTGCGTCAAAAGTGATTTAATGTATACGCCAAAAAAACGCTGTTTCGCGCGTTAAGGGCAAATTTTTAGACCTACTTTTAAATTTTTTTGGAAAAGTTGGGATACTGCCCCCTTAGGAAAATCCTAGATTCGCCACTGGCTGCAAGATACTGCTTAGCTATAAACGCGAGAATCGGCAAATTCTTTGACTTCTCTTTCCACCATTGCAGTAGATCTTCGTCATGAATTAAGCATTTCGATTTTGTATAAGCTTATAATTAAGAAACACATAGATAATATTCAGTGATTTATAAGTAAATTGTCAACTAGACGTAAAACTTATTTGAATGTGCAGTTGCCAGATTGAAACGACTTCCTGAATAATTTATCTTTCGATTACATTATCATATCTTCCGGTGAAGTCAGGCTATCAAGAGCGTACATACTTTAACAAAGGAACCGAGAACCGGAACCGAAATTCTTGTTTTCCAAGAACCGGAACTGGAACCGGAACAAATTTTTTGAAAAACCCGAAACCGGAACATCCCTACTAGCTAGTGAGTCATGTCAAGGCCTGTTTGTTTGTCCAATAGATGAGCGATTGTTTGCATAGTTTATGTGACCGTTTTTACTCGGCCCACCTTGCTGCCAGTCATTTTAAGTTGGTGGCTGGGGGTAAGATTCAGTTGGCTTGAGTGGGAGTATGACTGGAATTTTGTTATGTTTGGTCAATTAAGTTTAATCATTCATTCTCATTTATTTCATAAATTTCTCCTTTTGCCTTATAATAAATTGCACACTGAACCGAAAACGGTGGGCAGCAGACTTGCTTAAAAATTCAAGATTTTATTCTTTTTCAAATACCTACCAATCTACTTAGGAAAGGTCATGCCCGATTTTTCAATGCCACGGTTATAGAATTTATTAGCTTTTTGTTAGACCTGAGCAACGCATCTTTTGCTTGCTACTTTTTTCCTTCGTATTTGTATTGATGATTGACTGGATGATGACTGCGTTGATCCAGATGTTTTTATTGACTATATAAATGTTTGATTTATATGCTCTGAATAAAAAATTGTGCTCAATTCTTTTTTTATGCAAACAGAACATATATGCTATTGTGCCTTAGCTTCATTTAATAAGCTTGTAATTAACACTTGAAAGTTAAAATTCGCATTTGTCAACTAAAAATTTTGGTTGAAATAATCAAAAACCACCAAAAACCACAAAAACCACCAGAAACCAAAGCAAAAACCAAAATCCAAAACATTAAAATTTTGAAATCCTGGTTTTTACCACCTCTTGTTTTAGGAGAGATCATTTCTGTGTATAAGTAATAAATTTATTTCTTCTTGTCCAGATAGAACATGTTATTACAGATTATGTAATCATTACATTCATTGCAGTACACTAAATTTACAGCTGCAAAATGTTTAAAACATGTCTTGGATTCAGCTACAAAATGTAGGATAGACTTTATGGGCGAAACTTTATGGTGTGAACGGGAAACTTGCAGATGTACGTGGAAAGGAATGATATTGGTTGAAATGAGGACATGCAAAAAGAAAGTGCGGAAAAAAATTTTATGGAAAACGGACCAATATTGGTGAAGATAGAGTTATGGTATATTCTTTAGTTTGTCAGAAATGCACTCAGATGGCAGGCAATGTAAGCGAGAATATAATCTGGATCTGTCATGTTCCAAAAACAAGGGCATCAGGAAAAATCTGTGGCGATTTAAGCAAAAAGGATTGAACAAGTTACTCCGGATATAGCAACATTAAAGTGAGGTATTTCACAGTTTACTAAAAATGTTCCGAATTTGGGCTAAAAACATATTTATCTGACATTTTCAAGGTCGCTGATTACGAAAAAATAACTTCCATTGCACGGAAAAAATTTTTGTTTGTAAATTTCTAAATTTGAAAAAACAATTTCTTGCATATTCATTCTGTCTGGATATGTGAAAATTCAAGTTTCTGCTTAAATGATGCTTAGGCTTAGGCTTAGTTTATTTGAGAAGGAGTTTTCGGCTGCTTAGGTCGAGGTAGCTCCCGCTTAGGTCGAGGTATAGATGCTTAGGTCAACATATAGATGCTTAGGTCGATGTGTAGTTGCTCATGTCGATGTATGTATAGATGCTTAGGTCGACCTAAATTGGGTATTTGTTATTCTGCATTCCACTGTTTGAATCTTAAAATGGTTGGAACTTTAAGATAATCTAAAAATGCTGTCTGAATCGTATTTAAGTAGAAATCTTTAAGTGGGTGTAAACAATGCTAAAAATATTTAAATTAAAAGAAATTTCTTGAAAATTTGTGCAAAAAAATTACAAAAAAAATTTTCTTCAATCTTACTTTCCGCGCAGTGTGGCTCAAAATAGTGAATTTTGGAGAAGTAATAATAAATAATAATAATAAATAATAAATAATAATACTGTAACTCTGTGAGTTTTGTATGGATTTGGTTTATTATTTTTTTCCGCGACTTTTATTGACACAAAGTATCGTTTTTGCGCAATTGTATGGCAGTTCTGCCGGAATGGCCCAAAATCGGTTCACACCATATTCTTCAAAAACTCAAGGAAAACATTAGATTTGCAACGTGCACGGTCATTCTCGAACTTTCTAGATCCCCAAAAACGTGAACCAGAATCTGAAATGTGGAAAAATCTTGGGTATGATTCTATACATATAACGGGTTAAAATTGGGGGTCCTGTTCATTTTAGCGGAGAGGGGGTAGTGACTTCCACTTTTGGCCAAAAACGTCCAAAAAACGCTTAAAGTGGCCGAAAAATTGGATTTATTCCAAAAATCGGGAGGGTCAAAAATTTTTTAATTCTGCGAGATGGGAGCACCGTTTTTTTTATTCCACTTTTTGGTCTATTTGTCAACCAAAATTTTGGGAAATGGAAAAAATTTTTGGGCTTGGTTGGCATTTGTGGAAAATTTTTGTAATGTTAAAAATGCGTTTTAGAGACTTAAAACTTCAAAAATTTTTCGGCGCTTCGCGCCGAATTGATTTCATTCTTATTTATTATGAATCCTTAAGCCGCGCGCCCGCGCCAATTGCAGCATTTTTATCGACAATCTGGTCTAGAACTTCACCACGAATCCTCATCTTCTGCACGGATTCAGTTAGTTTTTGTAATGCAAAAATGCGTTTTAGAGAAGTGAAACTACAAAAATTTTTCGGCGCTTCGCGCTGAATTGATTTAATTCTTACTTGTTATTGATGTTTAAGCCGCGCGGCGCCAATTGCAACATTTTTATCGATAATCTAGTCCTGGAACTCTACTACGATTGAAAATCCTTACCTTCTGCACAGTTTTTGTAATGCAAAAATTATTTAAAGAGCTAAAATTTCAAAATTTTTCTGGCGCTCCGCGCCATTTGATAAATTATAGTTTTAATTGTCAAAAACGACTTCAGAATTGACTAAAATGCTTTATTGAAGGAAGGAAATTCAAGTTTCAACATAAATAACGTATACTGATCGTGATATTTCTTGTAGAGCGCGAAATTTTTATACAAAAAGTGCATCAATCACCGCTATTGCATGTGTACATAAAATTTTCTACTTAAAAAACACTGATTTTTCAACACATCAGCTCTATTTTAAACGTTTTAGACCTCCCAAAAAAACGTGGAAAAAAGTCGGAATAAGTGGAAAAAAATTTTGAGTTCGGTTTATAATGTCAACCAAATCGCTGGGAAAAAGAAAAACGGTGGATGGGAGGGACGTCCGACTTCGGTTGGGGCCTCCCCTCTAACATGTATCTATGCTTAAGGTTGTAAACCAAATCACTCATCCAAAAAAGTGGACTCAAGCAATATAATTACAGTTCACAATCTATCCAGCTTAAACGCCGAAGGCGAATTTCTTGCTTGTTTTTAGTTAAAAGTCATTGATTTTTTTACTGGATTTTATTTATTCATTGCGTCTCAGATATGTACGTATTTGTTTTATCTAGAATGTTATTGAAAAACTTAGCTTTAATCAGGAACGTAATTGTCTCACAGTGCCTTAGTACGTGTCAAATCTTGCAGTTTCTATTCCATAAATTTCTGTCGACGAAAGCTGATGTTATAAAATAAAGTGGATAAACTCAAAGCCAATGCAGAGCATACGTGGGCGTGGGGGAAGGGGGTCCGAAGAGGTATGCACCCCCATAGAAGGTCGAATAATCACCATGCCCCAGAGACCAAAACACCCCCCCCCTATAGAATTCAATTTTTGAAATTTTTGTCTTTTCAGAATTTTTTGATGTCAATGGATAGTGCTCATTAAAAAGTTTGAAAAAATGGTGTTTTTCGCCATAATATCATTTGAGACCAGTTTTGAACTTCGAAAAAGCACACCGCCCCCCTCCCTAGAGTTTTAGTGCTGCCTAATGCTGTGGAGCATTATAGTTTACTATATTTTGAAAATTGGTGCGTAAAATGCATGATTTTCTGCGCGACAAGGCAAACTATAATTAGAAAAATAGAAACTTTTATTTTAACTTGTTTTGCATTGCACCCGTAATTGGGAACAATGTACAAGCAGTGGCGGATCCAGGATTTTCCCAAGGGGGAGGGCGGTACCCCTAAGGGGGGCGGTACCCATAAGGGGGGGGGGGGCGTAAACCTGACTTGGGCGGAAAAATTAGCCGTTTTAACCTAAAAATCGCTAAAAATCGCTCAAAACTAGAAAAATTAGCCCCCCATCCGCCCCCCTAATTCCGCCCCTGCCTTTTAGTTCTCCCATTTGAAGAACCAATGTATTTTGAGCGTATTAGACATACAACGTTCGTACTTATTTGAACATCAATTGTTTACTCGTATCTCTTGTACAAGACAAGATATTATTTATTGTCCAGATATAATACACAATATTTTGTGAAACTACATACATGATAAAACATCGACTGAACAAAAGGGGATAAAGATTACGGAATAAGTGTGATACAATTATGTCCGTTTTATTTACTCGGGAGCTTTTTCAGTAAAATTCTTTGAAAGCTACAGTATGCCTAACTACATATGTATGTTGGTGATTCAACTGTAACTCGACATGAAAGTTGAGTGGGGGCGAGCGGCCGTCATACATTCATTTTTAATCCTCGCGTTCCCGTGTGTTTTTTGAAGACGCCGTCTTATCCAGGTTAAAATGTAATTAGTCTCACTCACCATAGCAAATATTAGTATCATTTTGTGCGATTTGTTAAGCTCTTTCCGAATATGTCTGTAAAAGTAACTTTGTAAGAAGTAATAACTAATAAACTGCTACTATACTTGAGCATAGGCATGAGGTGGACATGCATAAAATAAATACAAATAGTATATTTTAGTTGACTAAAATATCATTTTAGGACTGTAGTAGTGTTATTTTGGTAGCCCAAAAGTAATTAAAATATGATATCGGTATAGTTGATTCATTTTTAATATGATATAAATATGATATTCTGCTATTTTTCATTTAAAATATGATATATTTTTAATATTTGGTATCTGTTTAATATACTTTTGGTAGGTAAGTACATATGTAGACCTACTATGCAATTTCTGCAGCCACGTAAAAGTAGGTGTCTATGTAAGCAAAATACATGGCTAATTAAGACTCGTTTATTGCATTTCAAATTCAAACGACTAATGCAAGTAATCAATATTTTTCCGAAGAAAAGCACAAGCATTACATTTCTAGACGCTGTTTAAAAAATTTTCATTTATTTATAAAACTTTCAAAATTTACGAGATTAAGTTACAAAATTACATAAATTCCTTTCATTTTTCGTCAAATAACAACATTTCGGAATACGATCAGACATGCGCGTGGGGATGTGGTGAGACCACCCTGAATAGAAAGATGGAAAATTTTGTAGGGAAAATGAGGCAAAATAATGAAGGCCAAAACCGGATGCAGATCAAAAATTTTCTTCAAAAGTGTTTCAAATTGACCAGAAACCGTGTAATATCTTGGTTTTAACGCTATTTAAGCGCTTATGCAAGTTTTTGAGGTCATTTTGGCCTAAAAAGCTGAATTCTTGACCCCTACCCCAAATCGCCCATGCTGTGCACCACGCCTGAGCGTGGGGAGTTTAGAGGGTATGCACCCCCAAGAAACCGAAATACCCCCCTAGAAATCAAAATACCCCCAGAATTCAATTTTTGAAATTTTTTCGCAATTTTTTGATGCCAATGGATAGTGCTCGATGAGAAACTTTGAAAAATGGTATTTTTTCGCCGTACCACTATTTTTAAGGTCATTTTTTCACCTTTGAAAAGTCTTGCACTCCCCCAGAATTTTCTTGCAGCCCACTTATGATTGTGCACCTATGATCACTATTAGCGAATTACAACGGTAAATAATACAGGTGGCAAACAAGGATCGAGAAAACAAGTATAATTCGATGGGTCAATATCATATGTTGTGGTACTGCCGACCTAACTGAGATTTTGAAATCTCCCAGATGATCTAGGCCACCCTTAATGAGCTGAGCTTGCCGAAAGTTATGCTTTCATCAATATCGACAGGATGTCACTCAATCATACTACACTGCGCTAATTGTATACATGTAGGTTTACTATTAAGGCAGCAGGATATTT
Source organism: Mermis nigrescens (assembly GCA_036768485.1). Lineage (NCBI taxonomy): Eukaryota > Metazoa > Nematoda > Enoplea > Mermithida > Mermithidae > Mermis > Mermis nigrescens. The sequence goes on from JAVLUZ010000659.1 coordinate 117,137, forward strand.
TGTTATTGGTGGAACAAGATCTAGAGGAAAAACTCCAAAAAATGTATTTTTTAAGTAAAATTTCAAAATGTTCATCACTTCTACAGTATTCATCTTTTAAGCATTATAATCATAAAAAGTGTTACGGTTTTTATCGACCAAGATTAAATTGTCAAATTAAGCATAAGCAATTATTTCCACTCCTGTGTCGGGTAAATTACCTTCAAATCCTACATAAATACTAGTTGTCCCTTCTCTAACTAAATCTCAATGCCCGCTATCGTCTTCGTCTGGAGTAAGATCGAAAACAAGAAAAAAAACAATGACTCATTTAAAAATCTTTCCGGTTGATAAAATTACTTCTGTTATCCTTTCCAATATCGACGAAAATGAAATTCCTTCAGCTACTCCGCTAAGTAGGCGGAACATGGTTATTATCCTTATATTGTACCCTGACCTAGGCATTCCAGATCCTAGTTTGTCTTTTTCTGTATACCCAATATTGCGTTATTAATACAAGTGTAAAGTTTACAATGAGAAGCACTTTTCCGCCCAGAGCATTGGGTATAAAACAAATTGCGGAGGGCCAAGTTTTTTGAAAAACAAGTTGCCCCTGAGTTGTAGATTACGAATCTGACATTAAAATTTCTTTACACTCAATGGTTGTTGCACAAAAGCGTAAAGTATACGGGTATTTTACTCATAGCGTGTTCTAAAACATATCTAACTCAATTTTAGTTTGTGGGCAGTGAAATTATTTTTATAATGTAGAGGGTCACAATATCTCAAAATCTAAAATTTGTTTCTCTTTTAACGGAATATTTTTCGATCTGTGATTGTTTTAGTGTAAAGGGTTCGAGACGAAAAAAGAAATTTCTTCAGGTAATCCGCTAAGTAGGCTGAACATGCTAATTATGCTAAAATGCACCCTGACCTAAGGGTTACAGATCCTAGTTTATTTTGTTTCTATACACCCAATGTTGCGTTATTAGCAAAAGTGTACAGTTTACACTGATAAGCACTTTTCCACCCAGACCATTGGGTATCAAACACTTTGGGAAGGGCCAATCTTTCGAAACAAATGTTGTCCCTGAGTTGTAGATTACGAATCTGACCTTGAAATTTCTTTACACTCAATGATTGTTGCGCAAAAGTTTAAAGTATACGGATTTTTTACTCTTAGCGTGTCTCGAAGCTTATCTAACTCAATTTTGGTTTTTGTGTAGTCCAGATAGTTTTATAATGTAGAGGATTACAATATCTCAAAACCTAAGATTTTTTTCTCTTTTAGCGCAATATTTCTCGCTCTGTGATCGTTTTAGTGTAAAGGGTTTGAGACAAAAAAGAAATATTTCAGCTACTCCTTTAAGTAAGCGGGACATGTTGAATATGCTTAAAATGTGCCCTGACCTAAGTGTTACAGATCCTACTTTGTTTTGGTTCTATTCACCCAATATTGCGGTATTAGCACAAGTGTAAGGTTTACACAGAAAAACACTTTTCGTATAGAGTATTAGATATCAGACAATTTGTGGAGGGCCAATTTTTTTAAAAAATGTTTCCCTTAAGTTGTAGATTACAAATCGGACCTTAAAATTTATTTACACTCGATGGTTGTTGCGCTACAGTGTAAAGTATACTGGTTTTGTACTCTAAACGTGTCCTAAAGCTTATCTAACTCAATTTTGGTTTCTGTCTAGCCAAATTAGTTTTATAATGTATAGGAGGTTACAATATCTCAAAAACCAATTTTTTCTCGTTTAACGCAATATTTTTTGATCTGTGATCGTTTTAGTGTAAAGAGTTCGATACGAAAAACGCTATATTTTCAGCCCCTCCGCTAAGTAGGCGGAGCATACTGATTATGCTCAAAATATGCCAGCGGTACAGATCCTCTGATAATTAATGTTAATGCTAAATTAAAAGTCGTGAAGGCAGCGAAGAACATTTATGCGCTATCTTGCAAATTTCACTGCTTGCCATAATTCCTGTGTTAATCACTGTTTTTTCAATTAATTCTATTAGTGTTGGCCTGATACATAGGCAGCGAGAAAAGTCTGGGGCTTTTGGCTCGGTGGAATCGCTGAAAATGTTACTAAAAATAGAATTCTGGGGTGGGTCTCTCATAAGACGTCTGAGGTTAGACGCGTCTAAATTGTTAGATTTAGACGCGTCGATTCTTAACTAGGTTTCTCATTAGACGTCTAAGTTAGACACGTCGAAATTTCGTCGAAGTTAGACGTGATTTAGACGAATCACTAGACGAGGTTAGGGGCTGGGTTAACTTTTGATTAAAAGCTTATTCTTTGCATCAGCATGCACACATGAAAAATGTTTTCGTAAAAATATGGCATTTTTGATGGTTTAACTCGTTTTCAATCAAAACGACAATCACTTAAGTCTTTGCAATTTTTATGACCTTCCGGATAAAGATTTTTAAGTTCATTTTGGATTTATGAAAAATAGTTTCAAAAGAATTCATGCTTATTTACCGGTGAAAGTACCTGTAAAGGAAATCGAAGTCGTTCAACGGAATTGAAATTGGCAGTAACGTTGCGTTTCTACAGAGCTGGAAGCCCTTACTTTGCTGTGGCGAAACTGTTTAATTTGCATTCGAAATCAACTGTTTCAAGAATTGTTACTGAAACCACCGATCAATTATTCGAGTATATGCTGAACAAAGTTTTATTTTTTCCAGGGAATACTGAAGATTAATTGCGATTAAGCAAAAATTTTATAGAAAATGCAAAATACCGAATGTCGTAGGATGCATTGATTGTACCCATGTATATATTAGTTTTAACGCTTAGTGATGACGAAATTTCTTGTGTAAATTATAAAGGACGACATTCTATAAATTGCCAAGCAATATGCGATGTGTAGGGTAAATTTTTGAACGTTTACGAAGATTGGTCTCAGCTCATGACAGTAGAATTTTATCCGCTAGCTCATCACAGTTAGAAAATGGAACCCTACCCGGTATTTTACTTGGCGATTCTGGGTATCCATGTAAAAAAATGGCTCCTTACACCTTATTTGAGACCGATTACTGATACCGAAAATCAGTTCAATGATTATCACAGAAACAAAAGCTATGTTTAGATGGGCAGCATATGTGGGAATTTCAAGTTCATGACTGTGCCAGGCATGTTGTAACTGCTAAAAAATATTTTACGTAGCAAAGAATCAGCTTAATATTCTTTTTACTTTGTAAGTGCCTGGTAGACCTTGTGAAGGTACAATAAAACTTAATTATTTCTCCGCAGCGAAAACTTTGGAAAACCAAGTTAAACATGTGCCTGCATAAGTTAGTTTACGTATTTTTAGGTTTCGTGTTTGAAACGTAGAGAATACCAAGCCTAAGTTGAGCAATCACAGTACCAACATGTCTTCAGCATACATTCGGGGTGTTCACCATACAGGTACTTGGGGGTCGGGGTTTTGGGGAGGTGTGCTGAACCCCCCCTCCAAAAAAAGATTACTGACCCCCAGCAGATTCTCGGTGAACCCAGCAGAATTGCTAAAAAATTTTTTGAAAAGTTTCTGTCATTTTTTCGATCGAATATGATGGAAAATTCTCAGAAACGTTTTTAACGTTTAGCTTCAATTTTTTGTGATCTTAGACGTTTTTCAAAAAAAAATTTCATTCGGTTGACCCCGACAATTTTTATGCTGTGCATTTATGGTGTTCAAAAATCCTGCTGCCGCAACAGCTAAAAAATCTTGAAAACGGAAATTAACGTCTTTTGGAGCCCTTTATAATTAGCCCGTAATCAAACTGACAAAATCTTTGCAGAAAAAATTTTCAAAACAAAAAAATTCGGTCAAACTATTGATGCTTCAAACGTTCTCTAAAACTTTATAGCTTCATGTGTGATTATTACGCTTGAGTCTTGAACCCACCATAGTAGGAAAGTAAAAGCAAATAACGTTTGATTTAATGATTTTTAACCTTTTTCGGCTGGCTATCGCGTTATATTCATTCAATAGCCTTTGTCAGGCTTCGTTTTTCTTATTGGCCGTACATGTAGCCTAAAAGGGGGCATCCAAAAGTTTTTGATGCTTTTCGTATTCTTCAACTAAAATCGCAATATCCGCATGAGAAAAATTCGGACATCGTGCGCGTTTAGGTGACCCTTGACCTTCGCTATTGGTTTCGGATGTTTTGATTCAGAATCTGATTCGAACTGGTGACTCCATTGCAAATTTTTTCAGCAATCAATAATACAAACACAGAACTTCAAACAATATTTTGCAATTACTGACAATTTATCGCCACTGCAGTGTTCTTTTACGAATTTGTAATTTGAATCAAAAAAACACCCACACGAATATTTGTTTGTATTGAGCAACTTACACCTAACTTACAACTTAGACGTAATTTAGAAGTTCTAATTCTCATTAGAACGTCTAAGTTGGACGCGTCGAAGTTAGACGCGTCGAACTTAGACGCCATTTTGACGAACTTTAGACGCGTCGAAGTTAGATGGAAGTTAGACGGAAGTTAGACGCGTGCGTCTAAAAGTCTTAAGTTTGTTTCTCATAGAACGTCTAAATTACGTCTAAGTTGTAAGTTAGGTGTAAGTTGCTCAATACAAACAAATATTCGTGTGGGTGTTTTTTTGATTCAAATTACAAATTCGTAAAAGAACACTGCAGTGGCGATAAATTGTCAGTAATTGCAAAATATTGTTTGAAGTTCTGTGTTTGTATTATTGATTGCTGAAAAAATTTGCAATGGAGTCACCAGTTCGAATCAGATTCTGAATCAAAAACATCCGTAACCAATAGCAAAGGTCAAGGGTCACCTAAACGCGCACGATTTCCGAATTTTTCTCATGCGGACATTGCGATTTTAGTTGAAGAATACGAAAAGCATCAAAAACTTTTGGATGCCCCTTTTAGGCTGCATGTACGGCCAATAAGAAAAACGAAGCCTGACAAAGGTTATTGAATGAATATAATGCGATAGCCAGCCGAAAAAGGTTAAAAATCATTAAATCAAACGTTATTTGCTTTTACTTTCCTACTATGGTGGGTTCAAGACTCAAGCGTAATAATCACACATGAAGCTATAAAGTTTTAGAGAACGTTTGAAGCATCAATAGTTTGACCGAATTTTTTTTGTTTTGAAAATTTTTTCTGCAAAGATTTTGTCAGTTTGATTACGGGCTAATTATAAAGGGCTCCAAAAGACGTTAATTTTCGTTTTCAAGATTTTTTAGCTGTTGCGGCAGCAGGATTTTTGAACACCATATATGCACAGCATAAAAATTCTCGGGGTCAACCGAATGAAATTTTTTTTGAAAAACGTCTAAGATCACAAAAAATTGAAGCTAAACATTAAAAACGTTTCTGAGAATTTTCCATCATATTCGATCGAAAAAATGACAGAAACTTTTCAAAAAAATTTTTTAGCAATTCTGCTGGGTTCACCGAGAATCTGCTGGGGGTCAGTAATCTTTTTTTGGAGGGGGGTCAGCACACCCTCCCCAAACCCCCGACCCCCAAGTACCTGTATGGTGAACACCCTGAATGTATGCTGAAGACATGTTGGTACTGTGATTGCTCAACTTAGGCTTGGTATTCTCTACGTTTCAAACACGAAACCTAAAAATACGTAAACTAACTTATGCAGGCACATGTTTAACTTGGTTTTCCAAAGTTTTCGCTGCGGAGAAATAATTAAGTTTTATTGTACCTTCACAAGGTCTACCAGGCACTTACAAAGTAAAAAGAATATTAAGCTGATTCTTTGCTACGTAAAATATTTTTTAGCAGTTACAACATGCCTGGCACAGTCATGAACTTGAAATTCCCACTTATGCTGCCCATCTAAACATACCTTTTGTTTCTGTGATAATCATTGAACTGATTTTCGGTATCAGTAATCGGTCTCAAATAAGGTGTAAGAAGCCATTTTTTACATGGATACCCAGAATCGCCAAGTAAAATACCGGGTAGGGTTCCATTTTCTAACTGTGATGAGCTAGCGGATAAAATTCTACTGTCATGAGCTGACCCTGACCAATCTTCATAAATGTTTAAAATTTATCCTACACATCGCATATTGCTTGGCAATTTATAGAATGTCGTCCTTTATAATTTACACAAGAAATTTCGTCATCACTAAGCGTTAAAACTAATATATACATGGGTACAATCAATGCATCCTACGACATTCGGTATTTTGCATTTTCTATAAAATTTTTGCTTAATCGCAATTAATCTTCAATATTCCCTGGAAAAAATAAAACTTTGTTCAGCATATACTCGAATAATTGATCCGTGGTTTCAGTAACAATTCTTGAAACAGTTGATTTCGAATGCAAATTAAAGCGTTTCGCCACAGCAAAGTAAGGGCTTCCAGTTCTGTAGAAACGCAACGTTACTGCCAATTTCAATTCCGTTGAACGACTTCGATTTCCCTTTGCAGGTACTTCCACCGGTAAATAAGCATGAATTCTTTTGAAACTATTTTTCATAAATCCAAAATGAACTTATAAATCTTTATCCGGAAGGTCATAAAAATTGCAAAGACTTAAATGATTGTCGTTTTGATTGAAAACGAGTTAAACCAGTAGTAAGACCTGGCACTCTGGATCGCCACCCACGCATTTGCACTTAAGTGCAAATTGCTTCAGCGGCACCCCCTAATTGCTACATACGCGCTACTGGCATATACTTGGTGGTAGTGTAAACAATGTTGGTAATAGTGTAAACAATGTACAGCCATCCCACCGGTCACCTACTGGTCATCTAACTGGTCATTTAATGGTCAGAAAAACAGAGGACATTGACTGCCATATGATTAATGGTAGTATAAACAATGTACGGCCATCCCACCGGTCACCTACTGGTCATCTAATTGGTCATTTAATGGTCAATCAAAGAAAAACAGAGGAAATGCACATTTTTAATCGATTTTCAGGGAGCAAGCTACCTAAGAGTGTAAAGTGGAGGACCTAGAATTACCTAAATACCTAAAGGGGTGCGGCCATCCCACCGGTCGGAAGGTCTACTCCTGCTTATATCTTTAGTGAATTTACATGTACTTTAAAATAAACTTATGTACCTCATCAACTTGCCATAGAATTTTTAACATAAAAGTCAAAAAAGAATCTGAATTAAATACTTATATATTTAAATAAAAAAATAAATCAAATTGTCGTAACAATTTTTCGTACGTGAAACAATTGTATTCTGAATAAATTCGTCATCTTCAGACGAATATTCACGAGTAATTCAACAAGTCGTGCACAATCGTCGGAAGAATCCAAATAAGTAGGTATACATTCAGCAAATAGAATCAATATTTCTGTTCATCTATTCATTTACTGTAATTGAGCGTATGGAGAATTTATATATGCAAACTTATTAATTTATGTCCGAAACTGCACCAGCTAAAAGTAAAGCGCAATGCAAAATGCAGGCACTTGAAGAACTGGATTATAAGCAAAGACTACTTACCTACCTTAGCAACGTACAAAAGTTTTCGAACATATTTTGACATAGAATAGCAAGGAAAAGCTCTATCTAATAACAAGAAACTGTTTTTGGAGGAACTCGCGTGTTAGAAATCGAATTCCAGACCGCGAAATTGGGAATCATAGCAAATGCTATTGTGGAATGAAACTAAAATCATAATAAGTATTTTGCATTTTTTCTTCAGCATATTCTTCGGTACCTTAAGCTAAGCGTTTAAACAACAAAATTTGAGGAAGACGAATTTTTATAAATAACTTTGTCATTGGAAGATATAGTATGCTTCTTCTTCAGCAGGGGGCCGTCAACATAATAAAAATAAACAAATACAAATTAAGGTAATCAATAAAAAGAAATTGTTAATGTTATGCTGGAAAGTAGTAAATAGGGCATAATTTTTATTCAAAATAATGCATGTTCACTAAGTCATAAAGAGGCCTAGATTCGAGCGTTTTATTGCACATCATTGCAATACTATTACTGTGTAAGCATACAAGGGCAGCGATCAAATTCTGGGGGGTTCTGCTTAAGGCATAAGAAAATACAAAAAGTAACATATTTCACAAGGCATTGCCCAACTACCAAGTGTGCATAAGTGTAGTGCACTGTGCAACACAGTGCAGTTTAATAATCGCACATTGTGGTACATTAGTGCACAAAGTGGATGCAAAGAAGATGTATTCTCTGGAGCTGTACCAGGGCCCAAAAATGATTATCACTTTAAGAATGCTATCTTTTTCGTGTGTGAATAATCTTAAATTCATTATCATGACATTGTCACTTTCTCTAACTAGGTTTTTTACTTTTCAGCTAAGTAATGGAACGTTGCACAGTAAAGTGAATGGTACATACGATTGTGCGATCAGCCATACATATCATAGACGCAGGTATAACACCTTTTGATATTTTATCCTGTTAATCGAAAATCTTTAGCTTTCAATATCTTTTTAGCATATCGTTGTAGTCTTGGACTGACATTGTTTCTCGACTGTTTGGAATTTCACTCGCATCTTCATTATCTTCTTGCCTTTCTTGTAATTCATCAGGCAGGATATCAGCATTTTTACTAATAAGTTTCTTGAATAGATGCTTTCGAGAATTCCATGCCATCTTTGTTGCTTCACTACCCCCAAAGTTCAGCTTTGATTTAAAAAAGTCTGCCATTGCAGACAGTTTTGAATCTAGATCACTTTCTTCAAATGATTTTTGCAGGAAAACATGTTTGTCATAATTTTCGTGAAGCTTTGACAAAAAGGCGTTGAAGAAGGTTGGGCTGCTCAGTTCTTCAGCAGCATCTGGAATAATTGCCATATCTCGTAGAGCATTTCCCATTATTGCACGCCAGAATTCGTTCTTCCAGCCACTTTTGATATCAGGCTCATCATCACTATCCGAGATATTGTCCAATGTTTCTTCGTCCTCAGAACCCTCTTGGTCTTCCTCTATCTCCTCTACTTCTCGTTTTTCCGGTTTGCCTTCTTCCTCACTTTCTTCCTCTGAAGTAACGGTTTTGTCATCTTCTGTATCACTGTTTGCTATATCCACTGAGGCATGTAATAGCTGATGCTGCCTCTTTAATGTAAAATTATTTGACAATGTTTTGTTGCACAATGTGCATAGAACAACCATGTCCAACTCGGCCAAAGATACTAAATGACAGCCAAGTTTAGATCCGATGATTTTATAAATACATGTGGCACATGTGCTACACAGTGCGCAGCACATGCGCACACTGTGAGGTAATCTTGGATCTACTAATTGCTTGGGCCTAATGTTTGCATAGGTCACTATATAAATGGCAGACATATTATATGGGCGATTACCTCACAGTGTGCGCATGTGCTGCGCACTGTGCAGCACATGCGCAACATGTATTTACAAAAGCATCGGATCTAAACATGGCTGTCATTTAGTATCTTTGGCCGAGTTGGATATGGTTGTTCTATGCACATTGTGCAACAAAACTTTGTCAAATAATTTTGCATTAAAGAGGCATCATCAGCTATTACATCCCTCAGTGGTAGCAAACAGTGATACAGAAGCTGACAAAACCGTTACTTCAGAGGAAGAAAGTGAGGAAGAAGGCAAACCGGAAAAACGAGAAGTAGAGGAGATAGAGGAAGACCAAGAGGGTTCTGAGGACGAAGAAACATCGGACAATATCTCGGATAGTGATGATGAGCCTGATATCAAAAGTGGCTGGAAGAACGAATTCTGGCGTGCAATGATGGAAAATGCTGTACGAGATATGGCAGTTATTCCAGATGCTGATGAAGAACTGAGCAGCCCACCCTTCTTCAACGCTTTTTTGTCAAAGCTTCACAAAAATTATGACAAACATGTTTTCCTGCAAAAAGCATTGGAAGAAAGTGATCTAGATTCAAAACTGTCTGCAATGGCAGACTTTTTTAAATCAAAGCTGAACTTTGGGGTACTGAAGCAACAAAGATGGCATGGAATTCTCGAAAGCATCTATTCAAGAAACTTATTAGTAAAAATGCTGATATCCTGTCTGATGAATTACAAGAAAGGCAAGAAGATAATGAAGATACGAGTGAAATTCCAAACAGTCGAGAAACAATGTCAGTCCAAGACTACAACGATATGCTAAAAAGATATTGAAAGCTAAAAGATTTTCGATTAACAGGATAAAATATCAAAAGGTGTTATACCTGCGTCTATGATATGTATGGCTGATTGCACGATCGTATGTACCATTCACTTTACTGTGTAACGTTCCATTACTTAGCTGAAAAGTAAAAAACCTAGTTAGAGAAAGTGACAATGTCATGATAATGAATTTAAGATTATTCACACACGAAAAAGATAACATTCTTAAAGTGATAATCATTTTTGGGCCCCAGTACAGCTCCAGAGAATACATCTTCTTTGCATCCACTTTGTGCACTAATGTACCACAATGTGCGATTATTAAACTGCACTGTGTTGCACAGTGCACTACACTTATGCACACTTGGTAGTTGGGCAATGCCCTGTGAAATATGTTATTTTTTGTATTTTCTTATGCCTCAAGCAGAACCCCCCAGAATTTGATCGCTGCCCTTGTATGCTTACACAGTAATAGTATTGCAATGATGGGCAATAAAACGCTCGAATCTAGGCCTCTTTATGACTTAGTGAACATGCATTATTTTGAATAAAAATTATGCCCTATTTACTACTTTCCAGCATAACATTAACAATTTCTTTTTATTGATTACCTTAATTTGTATTTGTTTATTTTTATTATGTTGACGGCCCCCTGCTGAAGAAGAAGCATACTATATCTTCCAATGACAAAGTTATTGATAAAAATTCGTCTTCCTCAAATTTTGTTGTTTAAACGCTTAGCTTAAGGTACCGAAGAATATGCTGTTTTCTTGAAAGGCCTTGTTGATAATCCTTTAAGAAAATGCAAAATACTTATTATGATTTTAGTTTCATTCCACAATAGCATTTGCTATGATTCCCAATTTCGCGGTCTGGAATTCGATTTCTAACACGCGAGTTCCTCCAAAACCAGTTTCTTGTTATTAGATAGAGCTTTTCCTTGCTATTCTATGTCAAAATATGTTCGAAAACTTTTGTACGCTGCTAAGGTAGGTAAGTAGTCTTTGCTTATAATCCAGTTCTTCAAGTGCCTGCATTTTGCATTGCGCTTTACTTTTAGCTGGTGCAGTTTCGGACATAAATTAATAAGTTTGCACATATAAATTCTCCATACGCTCAATTACAGTAAATGAATAGATGAACAGAAATATTGATTCTATTTGCTGAATGTATACCTACTTAGTTGGATTCTTCCGACGATTGTGCACGACTTGTTGAATAATTCGTGAATATTCGTCTGAAGATGACGAATTTATTCAGAATATAATTGTTTCACGTACGAAAAATTGTTACGACAATTTGATTTATTTTTATTTAAATATATAAGTATTTAATTCAGATTCTTTTTTGACTTTTATGTTAAAAATTCTATGGCAAGTTGATGAGGTACATAAGTTTATTTTAAAGTACATGCAAATTCACTAAAGATATAAGCAGGAGTAGACCTTCCGACCGGTGGGATGGCTGCACCTCCTTAGGTATTTAGGTAATTTTAGGTCCTCCACTTTACACTCTTAGGTAGCTCGCTCCCTGAAAATCGATTAAAAAGTGCATTTCCTCTGTTTTTCTTTGATTGACGATTAAATGACCAATTAGATGACCAGTAGGTGACCGGTGGGATGGCCGTACATTGTTTATACTACCATTAATCATATGGCAGTCAATGTCCTCTGTTTTTCTGACCATTAAATGACCAGTTAGATGACCAGTAGGTGACCGGTGGGATGGCCGTACATTGTTTACACTATTACCAACATTGTTTACACTACCACCAAGTATATGCCAGTAGCGCGTATGTAGCATTTAGGGTGCTGCTGAAGCAATTTGCACTTAAGTGCAAAGGCAAATTGCTCTTAGGTTCGAATCCGTGGGTGGCGATCCAGAGTGCCAGGTCTTACTACTTAAACCATCAAAAATGCCATATTTTTACGAAAACATTTTTCATGTGTGCATGCTGATGCAAAGAATAAGCTTTTAATCAAAAGTTAACCCAGCCCCTAACCTCGTCTAGTGATTCGTCTAAATGACGTCTAACTTCGACAAAATTTTGACACGTCTAACTTAGACGTCTAATGAAAACCTAGTTAAGAATCGACGCGTCTAAATCTAAAAATTTAGACGCGTCTAACCTTAGACGTCTTATGAGAAACCCACCACGGGAGTCTAATGCAATCTGCGATGGTTGTTAGAAATATGTGAGAACGTAAACCCCACGCTAACGTGCGGTTGGCCTACTGATACGTTTTTTGCCAATTTCAAAAAATAATAACAAGCACGTGCTCGTTATCCTCCGATTGGTCAGACACTTATAGTCTGTTTCACTCAAATTGGTGATCAATTTCAAAACCATCTCCGACAATAATCTGACTGATTGCGATTACACCATTGATATGATATATAATTATCGTGACCCTCGGCTTACTGTCGGTGGAATTTCTTAGAATTTATGCACGAACTTATGCGAAACAGACAATAGATAAAGTAATAGAGTAAGTGCATAGGTACCTATAATCTGTAACACGAAACCATGTGCATGGATCACAATTCTTGATTCATTGCAAATTGATTACGAAAGCGGTTTAGTTGAAGTAGCAATCGCGATTTTGTGCATAGCGATGAATATTAACACGAATTTCTATTATGCAAAAATGTGCTACGGTCAGCTGCGTAGAAACCACTTTTGTAGCTGTTCGCTAGATCGTTAAAAATCGAATTCCATGCACAAGGTTCCGTGAAGCAGACTTTATATATTTTTTTTAAACCAAGTACATATGTAGTGCATGGATCCACTCGAAAAACATACTTATTACTGTCGTGCTCAATTTTTCACTTGCTCGACAGAGTGGGTAGCAATTTTTGTTATATATATGGCGGGTCGTGCGATGAAAAAATCGGGTGTTAAGAAAATTTGTTTTTTGGGCAAGTTTATGCACTATAGTCTGTTCTCTTCAAAACAGCCCCTTTTCGCTAAAGTTTCATTAGCAGATATGCACGTGGGTTCTAGATCGCTAAAATGGAAAAATGGAAAATTTTGTGGGGCACGCGAGGCAAAATGAAGGCCAAAAAATGGTTGAATGGAACTTTAACGGAGCTTGAAGACTGCACCATTACTTTAATCCCCATCACCTGATTTTGAAAGGAATCCATCCGGTCGAATGGAAAAATTCCGGGACCAATGACTCATATTTTGCAGTTTATGGAGCGGATAAATGAATATCATTGTTAAGGATGTAAAAGAAGGGGACTAGGGAACATTTCCCTATATGCGCAGAAGCCAAAGGAATGTGCTAAACAGACTTCCCTAAACAACGCATAAATAGAAGTATATTTTGCGGCATATTCGATTACAATGGCGAGTATTTTGATTACTTTATTTTGGAAAATTTAAAGAAATTTTTTATGGTTTTTAATGCAAACTATTGAGTTGACCATGTAGGTGTAAAGTATAGACTATTATCTTTTACCCCAGAGCATTGTGAAAGGTCAAGATTTCATTAAATATATTATTCATTGATTATTTAATAGTCATGAAAGTGTCTTCAATGGTCTTTTGTGAAACACTTGAATACGCTTTGTGACTACAGCCTCATTTTTCACAGGCCGCAGAATATACTTCGATTTTTGCGTTGTTTAGGGGAAGTCTGACTGTTTAGCTCATTCATATGGCTTCTGCGCATATAGTGAAATGTTCCCTAGTCCCCCCTTTTACATCCTTAACAATGAAGAAATTCAAGTATATTCGCCTTTTTTGTTCCATCGCAGCATTTTTCTTTGCTAGTATGAAACTGTTTATGTTTATATTGAGTTAAAAACACTGCCTAAGCCTAAGCCTAAGCCTAAGCCTAAGCCTAAGCCTCACATTATTAATTCTCATCTAATAAATAATATAAGTAAAGAATTACTTACTAATAAGAGAATTATACTTAAAGAAAAAATAAAAAGAATACATCTAAATAATTTAAAAAACTGTGAGTTAATTATATAAAATTTAGAAAACTTAAAAATATTATAAGTAATAAACAAAATTAATAATGAAAATACATATCTGGAATAGGTAAGGTGAATTCCAAAATTTTGAGGTACTCTTATTAATTCAATTAAATTAACCTCCCATTTTATTTCAGGAGTTATCCCTACCAATCTTAACAACAAGACATAAACCTTTGAATTAAAAATTCAATAATGCGAATTTACACTAGGATCTAATCTATTTTTATAAATTTGTATTGTATATTAAATTTTAAAGGAAAAGCATAGGATTGTTATAAGATTTCAATCTTAAAGTTAAACTTTTTAATAGAATATATATGTCAATAATTATACTATCTATGGGATTATTACTATTAATAGGATTATTCAATTTATTAAGAACCGAATCTTATTTTAATTTTTATTCTTATTATATTTATGAATGTGGTTTCGATTGTATCTATTGAACCCATAATAAAATTAGATTACATTTTTTTAAGTTAGGTATTATTTTTATTTTATTTGATTTAGAAATTATGTATTTAATTAGCCTCTTCGTTAATTTAAAAATATATCAGATTAGATGATGTGTTTTATGTTTTATTTTAATAACATTACTTACTAGAAATATTAAATAATAGCATATTATGATTTTATTAAAATCTGATTTAAATTTGCCTTAAACTGTAGTAGTCGTGGATGAAACAATTCCTTTAAAATGAAATTTCTCTTTTATTAAATTCAAGTGATTTCATTCAAATGAAGATATTACTTTCAAAATAAGAAACATAGCAACCCCATAAAATAGTGGTTAACACTATACATTTAAATATTAAATTTTTAATAGTCCTTTTAATTTTAACTTGAGAATTATACTTTTATTTTATTAAAATCCATCTATAAGGTTTGAGGATTGAATTTTAAGCAATTTACTTTAACTTAGACATAATTATACTTGCTAAAAACAGTGCCAGAAGCATCGGTTACGCTTTTAGTTTTAAAAGTTTTCACTCTATTAAAAAGGTGTAGTAATTCATTTCAATTAAAATAAGATCTTTAGTAAAATAGAAATTATTTGAAATAAAAACATATCTTTTTTAAAAAATGGTTAAATGACAAGGATTGGATACCCTAATAATCATTTATAAAATTCATGAGGAGTAAAATAGAATTTAAACCCGATTAAGTTGGCAGAAATTGATATTGCTTGGGATCTTTGAGATATAAAAGATACTCCACACTTTGATCTTAATTTTTATTCTAGTATAGCCGAAATACATGTGATATTGTCACAGAGGTAAGATTTTGCTTAATTTTCAGGTCTTTATAAGGTATATTAAGATTTTCTTGAAGTTTATTTTATAGAAATGAATAATTATTTAACAATAATTTTTAATAAAACTAAGTAGTAAAATTTAATCAATTTAAAAAATTTGAATATTAACCTTAATTTGGTACAAATTGCCCGTCACCTGAGTTTCATATCTGAGAAAGTCGTAGCAGAGTAGGCTTACTGGAAAGTGAGCCTAAATAAAATATAAATTAGATTATAGTCATAAGATTTTTAATCTTAAAGAGAATATTTATATCTGATTAATATTAAAAAATGATTACGTTATTTATAAATTTAAATTTTATGGAAGGTTTTATTAATGTGATTTAATTCCATGAGTTTCATATAATTAATATATTTAATTAAAATAAAAAATTTTTAGAGAGATGAGATTCATCATTATCCTTTTAAGATAAACTAACCATTTAAGAAATAGATCTGTCTCAAATGATAATATATAGGGTCCTATATGGGTCCCTTATATTTATTATGTTAGCAAAGGTAATAATAACCTTCCCTGAAACTAGGGGAAGGTTATTTAATGGAAATTTTAGTAAATACTCTAGTAATATTAATAATGGAACATATTTTCCTAATAATAATTTTAATGAGACATATTCATTTAGTAATAATTCTACTAATAGTAGAACTTTTTTAGAAAGAAGGGTAGTTGAAGGGTTAATCGATAGGGATTTTATTATAACATATAAGGATTGATATAAGGTTTATTGTATAACTATTCCAAATTATTGTGAATATGGGGAGATTCCTAAATCTCTTCCAGAGCCTTATTCTATAATTTATTCATCTTCAGAAAAATGACCTTCCGCTATGGCTAATAATACTTGAGGTTTCCGAGATTTTATTATAAATGGAGAAAGATTCTAAATATCTTCCATTAATTAATGCTTATAATTCACAATTTCCTGATTTAAAATAGTATTTTAATCTTAAAATTTTATGTTAATCAATTTTAAATGCGATTTATTTTTAATGGGTGTATAATTATTTTATGATGAAAAGCTTCTTTTTATTTCAAATTCTGCTTTATAATTTTTAATATAAATATTCTCTTTAAGATTAAAAATCTTATGACTATAATCTAATTTATAAATGCCTAGCATTTAGCTATAATAATGGGAAAGTAAAAGGTTTAAAGCCCTTGGAGATTGTCAATCTCCTAAATTGAATTAAGTAAAATTTTACATTGCTTTTGGAGAGCAAAAGATATAAATTCAAATATCTCTTTTTATTTTTAAGGAAATAAAATTAAGAAGGTTGAGAAATATTATTATTTATAAATTGATTATGGATTAAATTGTATTAAGCAAATATAATTAAATAAGACCGTAAGTTTTCAAGACACCACATTTAAAATGAAGATATAACCAGAGAAAGTTTGGAAAAGATCAAGCAAAGATTATATTTTAATAGTTCTTTTATCTTAAAAGGATAATGATGAATCTCACCTCTCTAAAAATTTTTTATTTTAATTAAATATATTAATTATATGAAACTCATGGAATTAAATCACATTAATAAAACCTTCCATAAAATTTAAATTTATAAATAACATAATCATTTTTTAATGTTAATCAGATATAAATATTCTCTTTAAGATTAAAAATCTTATGACTATAATCTAATTTATATTTTATTTAGGCTCACTTTCCAGTAAGCCTACTCTGCTACGACTTTCTCAGATATGAAACTCAGGTGACGGGCAATTTGTACCAAATTAAGGTTAATGTTCAAATTTTTTAAATTGATTAAATTTTACTACTTAGTTTTATTAAAAATTATTGTTAAATAATTATTCATTTCTATAAAATAAACTTCAAGAAAATCTTAATATACCTTATAAAGACCTGAAAATTAAGCAAAATCTTACCTCTGTGACAATATCACATGTATTTCGGCTATACTAGAATAAAAATTAAGATCAAAGTGTGGAGTATCTTTTATATCTCAAAGATCCCAAGCAATATCAATTTCTGCCAACTTAATCGGGTTTAAATTCTATTTTACTCCTCATGAATTTTATAAATGATTATTAGGGTATCCAATCCTTGTCATTTAACCATTTTTTAAAAAAGATATGTTTTATTTCAAATAATTTCTATTTTACTAAAGATCTTATTTTAATTGAAATGAATTACTACACCTTTTTAATAGAGTGAAAACTTTTAAAACTAAAAGCGTAACCGATGCTTCTGGCACTGTTTTTAGCAAGTATAATTATATCTAAGTTAAAGTAAATTGCTTAAAATTCAATCCTCAAACCTTATAGATGGATTTTAATAAAATAAAAGTATAATTCTCAAGTTAAAATTAAAAGATTAAGCAAAAAGATTTATTTTTAAGAGATATTTGAATTTATATCTTTTGCTCTCCAAAAGCAATGTAAAATTTACTTTATTCAATTTAGGAGATTGACAATCTCCAAGGGCTTTAAACCTTTTACTTTCCCATTATTATAGCTATGCTAGGCATTTATAAATTAGATTATAGTCATAAGATTTTTAATCTTAAAGAGAATATTTATATTAAAAATTATAAAGCAGAATTTGAAATAAAAAGAAGCTTTTTCATCATAAAATAATTATACACCATTAAAAATAAATCGCATTTAAAATTGATTAACATAAAATTTTAAGATTAAAATACTATTTTAAATCAGGAAATTGTGAATTATAAGCATTAATTAATGGAAGATATTTAGAATCTTTTCGATTCATAATAAAATCTCGGAAACCTCCAGTATTATTAGCCATAGCGGAAGATCACTTTTCTGGATTAGAAATAAAAGAATAAGGCTCTGGAAGAGATTTAGGAATCTCCCCATATTCACAATATCTAGGTATAGTCATACAATGAACATTTATATCAATCCTTATATGTTATAATAAAATCCCTATCAATTAACCCTTCAACTACCCTTCTTTCTAAAAAAGTTCTACTATTAGTAGAATTATTACTAAATGAATATGTTCATTAAAATTATTATTAGGAAAATATGTTCCATTATTAATATTACTAGAATAATTACTAAAATTTCCATTAAATAACCTTCCTCTAGTTTCAGGGAAGGTTATTATTACCTTTGCTAACATAATAAATATAAGGGACCCATATAGGATCCTATATATTATCATTTGGGATAAATCCAATTCTTAAATGGTTATTTTATCTTGAAAGGATAATGATGAATTTCATCTCTCTAAGAATTTTATGATTCTTTACTTATAAAATTAATTTCTTTGTTTTGATAAAAATGATCCCTTTATAATAAATTATGTTTTATTTTTACTTTCTAAAAGTAATGTATTCTTATACTAAAATAATCTAAAAATTCTTTGATCCTTTCGTACTAAAAGAATTATATTAATAAAAGATCCCATAGAAACCAAACTACTTTACAGTGTTTTTAACTCAATTCATTATCTTTTAAGACGAACAGTCTTAAATTTTAAATCTTATTTTATTTAAAATTAATAAAATCAACATCGAGGTCATATTACTCTAATAATTTGAATTAATAGATTTCTAAGCTGTTATCCCTAAGGTATTTTTATTAAAATGATTTTAATTTTTTAGACTAAATAAATTTCCCAAATTAAATTATTTTAAACTTAAAATAAAATCTTAGGGTCTTCTCGTGGAGATCTCAACAGATTTATTTTCAAATCTTAATTAAATTCTTTATTTAATATAATTATAGATAAAGTAATATTATACCTTCAGACAAGACCTTAATTAGAGGCCTATGGATTTTGCTACCTTAGAGTAATCACGCTAAAACTATTATTAAAAATTTTCATTGAACAGATATTATTAAAAGCCTTTTTAAAAATGTTTTTGATAAACATTTATTACTCCCTTGAGTAAAATAATATTAATATAGATTAATACTAATTCTATCATATAATAATTTATTAAGTTTATGATTAAAATGAAGTTTAAAATTGACTTTAAACTTTAATAAAATAGATAAATTTTAAATTAAGGTTTTTCATCCTTTCAATATAATTGTAAAATCAAATAAAATAGATTCTTATTTATATCAGTATTTAAATTTCTATTATAATATTTTATTTATTTTAAATAGATTCAAATTCACCAGAAAAAATCAATAATTAATAAAATTCTTAGAGAGATGAAATTCATCATTATCCTTTTAAGATAAAATAACCATTTAAGAAATAACTTTTAATTCATTTATTTGTACATCAATTTATATTGCATGTCATATCTCTATCTTTATTGCAAGGGCAGGGTTAAGATATCCTTTAAATTCAGATTGTAAGTTTTCTACTACTGGATCACCATATGATCCTTTAGCTCCAACCTTTTCCTCTACCTTTATGAAAATTTTAAACTCTCGCGAAGGGTTTCGAGACTTTATTGAAACCTATGGTTGACCATCTCAGGTTTGAGGTGGTAGAGAGAATTTTCGTGAACTTTATAAGAATACTATATAAAGCTAAAGAGGCAGGGTTTGGAGATTGATAACCTATTTTATTTATAAATATTATATTATTAAATCAAAAAGTGTTGAACAATTTTAATTTTAGATTATAAACGTGATTTATTTAAAGATTATTTTGACTTACCATCTTAATTGTAATTTCTTTTAAAGGAATTACAAGAAGTTACTATTATTTAAATCAAATAATTTTATCACTTATAAATATAGTTCAAAAACAAGGGTAGGAGACGGGATTCCATTTCTATAATCCTCCCCGTGTTCATATAGCTCAGCCATTTACAATCATATTTTATATTCAGTTTTAGGATTAAAATCATAATTTACTAAAGGATATCTTAACCCTGCCCTTGCAATAAAGATAGAGATATGACATGCAATATAAATTGATGTACAAATAAATGAATTAAAAGTTATTTTTTAATTTTTATTTTATCTTAAAAGGATAATGATGAATTTCATCTCTATAAAAACGGAAAGTACAATTTAATTTGAAATTAAATATATTAATTATATGAAAATCTACTAAATCAATCTAATATATTCAAATTCCTCTCATGGAATTAAATCACATTAAAAGAATTACAATATTTTATCTTAAATTTAAACCCACATAAATTAAACATAAAAAGTATAATTCTCAAGTTAAAATTTAAAGTATAGACTAAATTTCAAGTCATAAGACCCATAATCTTAAAATTTCCTACTTTGAATATATAAATTATACTTTATTTTTAAAATTTTAAATATTTAACCTTGCTGCATTAAAAATAATAATCTCCGAACACGATAAGTGGTTGTCAGAGCTATATAATAGTTGTAGATGAGACAGTTCTTAAAAATGAAATTCCTCTATTATCAAAAATAGGATTAGAATTAAAAGAATAATGTTCTACAATTTCAAATTGAGTTGATTACAGTTGAAAATATTAGAACCCTGCACAACCAAATGAAGATATTACTTTCAAAATAAGAAACATAGCAACCCCATAAAATAGTGGTTAACACTATACATTTAAGTGATATATTTTTATTTTATCTTAAAAGGATAATGATGAATTTCATCTCTCTAAAAATTTTATTAATTATTGATTTTTTCTGGTGAATTTGAATCTATTTAAAATAAATAAAATATTATAATAGAAATTTAAATACTGATATAAATAAGAATCTATTTTATTTGATTTTACAATTATATTGAAAGGATGAAAAATCTTAATTTAAAATTTATCTATTTTATTAAGGTTTAAAGTCAACTTTAAACTTCATTTTAATCATAAACTTAATAAATTATTATATGATAGAATTAGTATTAATCTATATTAATATTATTTTACTCAAGGGAGTAATAAATGTTTATCAAAAACATTTTTAAAAAGGCTTTTAATAATATCTGTTCAATGAAAATTTTTAATAATAGTTTTAGCGTGATTACTCTAAGGTAGCAAAAATTTTTAATATTATTTTACTCAAGGGAGTAATAAATGTTTATCAAAAACATTTTTAAAAAACTATTATTAAAAATTTTTAAGCAAATATAATTAAAAGGATAATGATGAATTTCATCTAAATTCATCATTATCCTTTTAATTATATTTGCTTAAAAATTTTAAGCAAATATAATCCTATAGATAATATAATTATTAATATACCTTATAAGGGTTAAGATATTCTTAATCTTAAAGAGAATATCTTAACCCTTATAAGGTATATTAAGATTTTCTCGAAGTTTTTTATTTTTAAGGAAATAAAAAAAGGAAGATTTTATTTTAAGTTTAAAATAATTTATTTCTTAAATGGCTATTTTATCTTAAAAGGATAATGATGAATTTCATCTCTCTAAAAATTTTATTAATTATTGATTTTTTCTGGTGAATTTGAATCTATTTAAAATAAATAAAATATTATAATAGAAATTTAAATACTGATATAAATAAGAATCTATTTTATTTGATTTTACAATTATATTGAAAGGATGAAAAATCTTAATTTAAAATTTATCTATTTTATTAAAGTTTAAAGTCAATTTTAAACTTCATTTTAATCATAAACTTAATAAATTATTATATGATAGAATTAGTATTAATCTATATTAATATTATTTTACTCAAGGGAGTAATAAATGTTTATCAAAAACATTTTTAAAAAGGCTTTTAATAATATCTGTTCAATGAAAATTTTTAATAATAGTTTTAGCGTGATTACTCTAAGGTAGCAAAATCCATAGGCCTCTAATTAAGGTCTTGTCTGAAGGTATAATATTACTTTATCTATAATTATATTAAATAAAGAATTTAATTAAGATTTGAAAATAAATCTGTTGAGATCTCCACGAGAAGACCCTAAGATTTTATTTTAAGTTTAAAATAATTTAATTTGGGAAATTTATTTAGTCTAAAAAATTAAAATCATTTTAATAAAAATACCTTAGGGATAACAGCTTAGAAATCTATTAATTCAAATTATTAGAGTAATATGACCTCGATGTTGATTTTATTAATTTTAAATAAAATAAGATTTAAAATTTAAGACTGTTCGTCTTAAAAGATAATGAATTGAGTTAAAAACACTGTAAAGTAGTTTGGTTTCTATGGGATCTTTTATTAATATAATTCTTTTAGTACGAAAGGATCAAAGAATTTTTAGATTATTTTAGTATAAGAATACATTACTTTTAGAAAGTAAAAATAAAACATAATTTATTATAAAGGGATCATTTTTATCAAAACAAAGAAATTAATTTTATAAGTAAAGAATCATAAAATTTTTAGAGAGATGAAATTCATCATTATCCTTTTAAGATAAAATAACCATTTAAGAATTAGATCTGTCTCAAATGATAATATATAGGATCCTATATGGGTCCCTTATATTTATTATGCTAGCAAAGGTAATAATAACCTTCCCTGAAACTAGGGGAAGGTTATTTAATGGAAATTTTAGTAATTATTCTAGTAATATTAATAATGGAACATATTTTCCTAATAATAATTTTAATGAGACATATTCATTTAGTAATAATTCTACTAATAGTAGAACTTTTTTAGAAGGAAGGGTAGTTGAAGGGTTAATTGATAGGGATTTTATTATAACATATAAGGATTGATATAAATCTTCTTGTATAACTATTCCAAGTTTTTGTGAGCATGGAGAGATTCCTAAACCTCTTACAGAGCCTTATTCTATTATTTCAACTCCAGAAAAATGACCTTCCGCTATGGCTAATAATACTGGAGGTTTCCGAGAATTTTATGACGAATAAAAAAGATTCTAAATATCTTCCATTAATTAATGCTTATAGTTCACAATTTCCTGATTTAAAATAGTATTTTAATCTTAAAATTTTATGTTAATCAATTTTAAATGCGATTTATTTTTAATGGGTGTATAATTATTTTATGATGAAAAAGATTCTTTTTATTTCAAATTCTGCTTTATAATTTTTAATATAAATATTCTCTTTAAGATTAAAAATCTTATGACTATAATCTAATTTATAAATGCCTAGCATAGCTATAATAATGGGAAAGTAAAAGGTTTAAAGCCCTTGGAGATTGTCAATCTCCTAAATTGAATTAAGTAAATTTTACATTGCTTTTGGAGAGCAAAAGATATAAATTCAAATATCTCTTAAAAATAAATCTTTTTGCTTAATCTTTTAATTTTAACTTGAGAATTATACTTTTATTTTATTAAAATCCATCTATAAGGTTTGAGGATTGAATTTTAAGCAATTTACTTTAACTTAGACATAATTATACTTGCTAAAAACAGTGCCAGAAGCATCGGTTACGCTTTTAGTTTTAAAAGTTTTCACTCTATTAAAAAGGTGTAGGAATTCATTTCAATTAAAATAAGATCTTTAGTAAAATAGAAATTATTTGAAATAAAAACATATCTTTTTTAAAAAATGGTTAAATGACAAGGATTGGATACCCTAATAATCATTTATAAAATTCATGAGGAGTAAAATAGAATTTAAACCCGATTAAGTTGGCAGAAATTGATATTGCTTGGGATCTTTGAGATATAAAAGACACTCCACACTTTGATCTTAATTTTTATTCTAGTATAGCCGAAATACATGTGATATTGTCACAGAGGTAAGATTTTGCTTAATTTTCAGGTCTTTATAAGGTATATTAAGATTTTCTTGAAGTTTATTTTATAGAAATGAATAATTATTTAACAATAATTTTTAATAAAACTAAGTAGTAAAATTTAATCAATTTAAAAAATTTGAACATTAACCTTAATTTGGTACAAATTGCCCGTCACCTGAGTTTCATATCTGAGAAAGTCGTAGCAGAGTAGGCTTACTGGAAAGTGAGCCTAAATAAAATATAAATTAGATTATAGTCATAAGATTTTTAATCTTAAAGAGAATATTTATATCTGATTAACATTAAAAAATGATTATGTTATTTATAAATTTAAATTTTATGGAAGGTTTTATTAATGTGATTTAATTCCATGAGTTTCATATAATTAATATATTTAATTAAAATAAAAAATTTTTAGAGAGGTGAGATTCATCATTATCCTTTTAAGATAAAAGAACTATTAAAATATAATCTTTGCTTGATCTTTTCCAAACTTTCTCTGGTTCTATCTTCATTTAAATGTGGTGTCTTGAAAACTTACGGTCTTATTTAATTATATTTGCTTAATACAATTTAATCCATAATCAATTTATAAATAATAATATTTCTCAACCTTCTTAATTTTATTTCCTTAAAAATAAAAAGAGATATTTGAATTTATATCTTTTGCTCTCCAAAAGCAATGTAAAATTTACTTAATTCAATTTAGGAGATTGACAATCTCCAAGGGCTTTAAACCTTTTACTTTCCCATTATTATAGCTATGCTAGGCATTTATAAATTAGATTATAGTCATAAGATTTTTAATCTTAAAGAGAATATTTATATTAAAAATTATAAAGCAGAATTTGAAATAAAAAGAAGCTTTTTCATCATAAAATAATAATACACCCATTAAAAATAAATCGCATTTAAAATTGATTAACATAAAATTTTAAGATTAAAATACTATTTTAAATCAGGAAATTGTGAATTATAAGCATTAATTAATGGAAGATATTTAGAATCTTTTCCATTTATAATAAAATCTCGGAAACCTCCAGTAGTATCAAGCTCTGAGGTTCTCGCAAAAAAATGACAGTAGACATTAGGGACAATACTTTTATTAAAAAATATTGATAATATAAACTTAAGTATAGCTGTTGTTGAGTTGACAACTAATTAGCTGTTGTATGGTCGACAACCTCACCTCTTTTTCTGCCTCCACTAAATAAATAAAGCATATCACTTTGAGCACACTTTAAAAATCAGACAATAGAAGAAAAACTAAGGTGAACATAGGCGTTAAACGCAAACAATACTCCCCAAAGAGAAGAGGAGACTTGCAAAATGCACGACGAATGTCGGCCGCGATATACAATTTAGTACCTACAGTAATTGAATAAATGGTAGCGCAGCACAGCGTGGAAGACTTAGAGCTTTTGTCCGGCAGGTCGGACTAACCGGACTTAGTCCGACAAAAAAGGACTAGTCCTTTTCCGGACCAACGGGCGAAAAAAGACTAGGACTATAGTCCAAAGATTTAAGGACTTAGTCTGGACTATGTTTCCTGCTAGTTCTTAGTCGGACTTTTGCCAACGCTAGGTGGTGGTGGTGGTGGTGTACTTTTTTGTTAGACTTTTACAGAAATACAAGTTTGAAAACTTGTAGCTTCTAGCTAGACGATACCAAAAGCTAAAATATCCAGCTGTTGAAGCATGCATGATCTTGGGGCTTCGAGTTGGGTTGGGCAGTTTCGACCCCCCCTCCTAATGAAACATCCTCCTCCCCGTCCCTAAGCAAAACAATTTCCGCAACGCAGAAAATGTTAATTCAAAACTGAACTTTTTTTGACTGTTTATATTTTGATCAATTCCGCTGAATTTTTCCGTAGCACTTTTTTGTGTTTTTACCGTCTAGCACGGGAGAGCACCGTTTAAAACGCCAAAAATGATCTTTTTGAGCATATACATTTTTAGGTGTCACGACAAAACGTCCCCGGACGAAACATTCCCAACAAAATGTGCCCAACAAATGTGCCCCCAAAACGTCCTACGCTATAACGTCCCTAGCAGAACGTCTCCATGACAAAACGTCCCCCATAGCAAAACATATTTACATTGCACTATGCAGGGCCGTACGTAAGAGGGCGGGGGAACAGCCTCCCTTGACCAGAAAAAATTGAAAGGCAAGATAATGCTCGGGAAAATCAAAAAACCGCTTGTTTTTGTCGTGAAATCTTTGAGTTTTCGGCGTTTTACGCCACATGTACAGTATTTTCCATAATTTTGGCACAAACGCGATCAAAAAAGACACTATTTAATACTTTATCCAGATGAAGCTAAATATATGAAATATTTTTTATTCATGTTTTATTTCAATATTGTTAACATCTTTTTCTTTCTCAACAATGCCGAAGACTTTTTTGTTATTTTTGCTCGCCAAGTTATACCATGAAACGCATTAGCAATGCTAACGTGCGACGCGGTTAACTTTACGATTAATTTTATTTAATTTAAGTTCTTGGCAGCGTTGTGAAAGATAAGAATAAAAGATAATAAGATAAGAATTAAATCATAAATTGTAGTCATATTGTGCTAAATCTAATCTATTACACTAGATGCGCCTCTAAAATAGCTACAAAAAAGAGTGCTATGGGCCCAATTGGGGACGAATATTAGTCCAAATTAATGGATTTTCCTCAAAAAGATAAAGATAAGATTTTCCGAAAAAATGCCAGACTTATTTCAACTCAATATAAGTCAATCCCACTAATCAAATTTGTTTTTGTGAGAGCAGAAAACTTAACTCTTTCCTTATCATTTACAAAACTAGTGTCTGATCAATGTACGATAGGATATTTGAATTTTTCATTGTTCATTCTCACACACTTATTAATGTAATCAGTGCCTGATTTCCGCCAATTCGCTCTTTTTTTGGATCTGACTACAGCTGGCATTGTATCCATTATAAAATCACTTTTTCTCTCAATTTGTGCTTTCGATATGTGATTAACTATTTAGTTTTTTAATTTTTTACTTTACAAGTCATGCTCAATGTTGTTTTTAGCTTTTAATTTGGTAATCGATATGCAGCATGCAAGTATTTATTGAGACAAATTTATATTTTTTGATAGATTTTTCGTATTTTTTGCAGCAATAGCTGCACTGCTTTATTAGCAAGTGTAATAAACAGAACAGGATACAATAATCGTGATATTCATGATATTTCGTTAATTTTTAAAAGATCAGGGACGTTTTGCTCGGGACTTCTCGTCGTAGACTCCATTTTTGTGAGCCCAAAAGAAACTTTAGGAAATACAAGTCCATAATACTTATCAGTTTTGCCGGGTTTCTACTCGGTTGATCAGTTCTAATTATCGTCACGTGTACAGTAAAAATTAACTTAAAAAACGTGTGCTTGAATAGCATGCGCCATGTGGCGCAGTTATGCATTCATCTTCGTATTTATCATGCCAAAAAGTATAATGTATTAAAATATCTCCTACAATCGGGATTTGACGTAAAACTTTTCGAAACTGTTACTAAAATTCTACTAATTTATGCAAATTTTAATTAATAAGGCGAAAATTATTCTTCAAAAATCAAAGGTTTTCTGTGTCTAAATAGGGCTATAGATGCACAGCTTGGATGGTCCAGGGCAGAGGCGAATTTGAGGAGGCGGCCGCCCCCTTCCAACCATTGGCCCATAATAGTAAGCGAGATAAAGATAGGATACATGACTTACAACGATTTTTTGGCCGCCAGTGAAAATAATTTCTCAAAATTTTCCAGCGCATCGTGCCGGATGATACAAATTACTGACATTTATTTACTTTCTTGGAGGTCTATAATCCATATTTTTGCTCAAGGAGTAGGTTTTAGGTTTTTAACGGTTTGTAAGAGCAGAAACAGCTATTTAAGCAATTTTTTCGATTTTCAAACATAATTTTTTTCGAATTTCTCGACGCTATGCATCGATTGCTACAAAAACAGCAAATAGAGCCTTAATTTAAGCTTCTTAACGGTTTTCCGCTATAATCTCACACATTTTCCGGCGCTTCGCGCCAGAATTTCGCTAAAGTCAACGAGATGTAAAAGTAACGCCGAAAAATGCTATTCCGCAAGTATTTTTTCCTTCAAAATAGTCCTGAAAAGTAATGATTTTTAGCTTCAAATCATTCTGAAGCATTTTCGTAGAAAATGTTGCTTTTAATTTTGCTTTCTTATCCTAGAAATAATTTAGGGCTATTCTCAATTCAAATTCTATTCACAGTAGAGATTAGCCCTAGCCTTTCAAATTGTCAACTTAAAAAAGCCGAAAATTAAACCCGCATTTTCAATTCGGAAAATTCAAAATCGATTTCAACAGATTGATTTCATACATTTTTTCTCATGTCTAATTTTTCCTGATTCTTGATTTTCCGAGTTTTTAACCCCCAGTGTTCTCATACTTATGATGTTTTGGAAAAATTTCAAATGCTTGATCAATTTAGTTCTTGTTTTTATTATATCCAGTGACTAATTCTTTTCCATACTATTTTTAGCTGATTTTCCAAATGAATTTTCTAAGTTCGACTTTTTATAGTAAAAAAAAATTAAAATTAAACCCGCATATTTAATTGAGGGGCAAGGCAGTCCATACAATTTTAAAAATTAAAATTAATCTTGGAGGTACAAAAGCTTTTAAAGGTTAGAAAATGACTGAAGAGTTTATGGTAGGGTCAGAACACTTTTTTTCGGCGTTTATCCTAGCTCCATTTAATCATTGGAATCGAAAAATTGCGAATAATTGAGAAATACTTCAGGAACGAAATTAGCTTTTTTCCTGTGTCTGACAGTTTCATCCAGCCAGACTCATAAACTCCCGAAATCAGAATAAAACGAAAATTGAAAAAAAAGGAAAATCAAGGATCTGCTCTACTAAGAAGATAGATAAGCTCATGATACAACCAGAAAAGAACAGCAACTAATTTTTGAGCTCTGATGGCAATATAATCGAAAAAAATCGAGTTAAAGGTCAAAAATTCAATTCAGGAGGGACCTGCTGGATGTCGGAGGTCCTAATCCCCCTCCGCAGATCCGCGTTTGCGTGGGTTCGAAGCCCAAGACCTGCATATCCCATTTTTCATTGTTCCCAGTACTTCGATATCAAAAATATTCCTTCAAAATGGTTTAGACCACAAAGTATTTTGTGGCTGCGCTTGGTTCGAAACCATTGAAATACTGCGTCGATTATTTCAATCGTTACACAAAACGTTATCAATCAAGAAATGATTTTTTACGAAAATTCCAAAGTTTTATTAATCTGTCAATCAGAAACAGTCATCTGTGTGCAGTGAAAATGTTTCTTTTTGTACCTGCTCTTAGTCCTACTGTATTCTCGTGCAAATTAGAATTGACTATTCTCTCTGGTCTACGACGTTTCGGCGCCGCCGTTTTGCCGCCAGCAATTTATAAATCGTTTTAATTATATCGAATTTAAGTAATTTTAAAATAAATTATATATACAGAAAGCAGTTTTTACAAGCTATTAAACAGCATATTGTTCTTTTCGATTTGATAAGTATTCATTTGTGTACGACTGAAAAACTGTAAAAAATGTAGTGAATTTTTAGATGCATTTATTTATCTCACTAAATTCAGAGATATTTTAAAAGTAATTTTTCAGAATTTGTATTATACTTTAATAATAAATGAATTGTAAAAAAATTTATAATATTACAGAGAGTATGGCGCCAAAACGTCTTATTCCGATTCCCCCTTGAACTAATGCTTCTACGAGAATATAGAACCATGTTATTTACATTAATTGGGAAGTGCAGAAAACGTGTTTTATACTGTAATTGCCTAAATACATGTACAAAATTAGGCTAGTATATCATAATTCTTAATTTGAATTTGCATAAATTGGTCAAGTGACCTGATGCGCGCTGAAACATATGTTACCAAGGGCAAATATACAAGTAGAACATACTCGTATATTAGGTTCTATTCTCAAACAGGTAGGTACCTACTTATCTATTTTTACACGTCGTATTCTGACATCGACGTCATTAACTGTAGGGCCTAATATTCTTTGACACAATGGAAATTAATTCTAAGCTGGAATATTTTCTATTCAATCGCATTTATGTACGCCAAAGGCGATTCACGCGCGAATTCTTTTATTACTCGCATGACGAATGCTGCAAACGTGGGCAGCACCAAAATTCTAAGGAGGGACAAGGTTTTTCAAAGATCAAAAAATGGTCTTAGAAATGATGGTATGGCGAAAAAACACAATTTTTCAACGTTTCTCATCGAGCACTATCCATTGGCAACAAAGAATTGCGAAAAAAATTTTCAAAAATTGAATTCTGTAGGGGGTATTTTGGTTTTAGGGGGAAGGTATTTGGACTTCTGGAGAATGCATACCCCCAAACCCCACGCCCACGTGTGCATAGATGAACCATTAATCAGTGGCGGATCCAGGATTTTCCTAAGGGGGCGGCATGCCTAAGGGGGAGGGCGGAACCCTGACTTGGGCGGAAAAATTAGAAGTTTTAACCCGAAAATCGCTCAAAATCGCTCATAAATCCTTAATTTTGCGCACTATTTTGGACCGATGGGGGGCGCGCCCCCCCGCCTTCCCCCTAAATCCGCCACTACCATAAATATATATTAAGAGATATTTTCATAAATTCTGTTCTTCCCAGACACTTTTGTGAGGAGGCGATAATTGATTTTTGTCAGTAGACTCCTCGTTGCCAAAAATTTAGTGACTAGCGTACAAAATAGTGTCGTTGAGGGATTCAGGGTGCCTAATCTTTTTTTAACCTAATGCGTTTGCTCAAAAAGAGTTTGACTTTTATAATTGCGTGTTAAATGAGTCCTTGAAACTAAACTTCTTCAAACTTGTAGTATGTGATGAGTGCAACATCCGACCGAAACTCCGAATTTGCCCTTTTAGAGGGAAAAAACAACGTAAATTCTAGAATTTTCTTATTTCCCAGAAATATCTCCCTATTCTCAAAATTTCGTCGTCGCTTTCAAAAGATTTATTTCTGGAATCCAGTTTTAAGAAAATCGGATCTAATCGTTGAAAATGTTTTAGTCGGTCAGTAAGATTGAGTACATTTAAGTTAAAGAAAAACATATAAATACTAAAATATCCTTAAAAATCATATTAATCCTCAGCTCCAGGTCAATTTCGAGCACTTTCGCGGAAATTTTTCGTTTTCGTCCTTTGTTTTGGTTTATTTTCCACAAAATTTTTTATATTCTCCCATTCTATGTGTCTAGACCGCACATGGGCAGAAGCCAAATTCTGGGGGTCAAAGCCGGTAAAAATACTAAGAAACATGCCGAAAATTCAATTCTGGGGCTTAATCGGTTTTGCCAGGGAGAAGGGGGTTCGCGGGGGTGGGGCGTAAACCACTGTTTTTTAATTTTCTACTAGGTCCAATTGCAAATGTTCAAAGACACTATCCAAAAGTCTCGGTACATTTTGTGCGTGGTAAATGCTAGTGCAGTATAATATGGTGCAGTATGCGTTCTGTTCACTATGTGAATACATATTTTTTTACCTGCGTTGGTGTAATGTGAGAACTTTCTGTCTAAATAAACCAATCGTCATCAACACGGAGTAAAGCATCGGATAATTCTGGTATTTTTAGAGTTTCCTTGTAGATTTTCTGCGTTTTTAATGATAGAGAGTTCAGAACGCCGAATTTGAGTGAGCGCCAAAAAACTTGTTTTAAGTGCCTACACAACAATATTTGAAGTTTCTAATGATAAACAAAGCAACAAATTTCCAAAGTGGTTCAAAACTATTTTCTCATCTTTAAACATTGAAATAAAGTTTAGACTAAACAGGACAACAATATCTTGAATCACTAAACTAGTATGAACTTTGAAAGCTCAAAAATATTTCGCTTGATTTAAACTTTTAAACTCAATGCCGGAGCTTTGCAAAGAGAATTTACACAGTTGTAACTTGACGCAAAGCGTAGGAAATTTTTTTAACATTTCTGACATTTTTTACTGTTTTCAATCTTGAAAAAGTTTTGCACATGTACAAAGACGGTCCCAAAAAGTCTTTGTTCATCTGACAAAATCTTTGCCGAATACAAAAAATTCATCGTGGCTTAAGCCTGCACCAAACCCCCACGCTCATGTGCGGTCTCAGACCCCGAGCTACCCCCTAACGTGTTATGTCCATATCTGACGAGGACCGACCATCTTCATAAAATGGGCAACATTTTTTCAATTCAATTTTCAATTTCAAATTTTTAATTTCAATTTTTTCGGTTAAATTTTTTTCAAAAATTTTAATTGTTTCCGATTTTGATCCTTAACAATATTTTGATTTTTCAATTCTTTCAATTTTCGAACGGCGGAAGATCGAATTCATTCGCCCCATTCACGTCTATTTGTGGCATCGATCCAATACGGTTATTATTACCTGCAATATGATGATCATGCCGTGAGATATGTTTTTACTATTTTTTCAGCCAAAAAGAATGAACAACACCACCGATCGTTTGACCAAAACCCAGCTCGCAGTCTGCTGCGTATACATGGCTATTAATAGAGTAATTTTCTTATTTTACGCCTTCATTCTGCTGCTATTCTTTAAAAACAGTAAACACTTCGCGAACATTTATTACACTTTCGTCAAAGCGATTGGCGCACTCGATTTAGCCCTACTGTTCGTGTCAGTCGCCGTCCTGCTCTTTGAACTCGATATCATAGTTTCGAGCGTATTCTACGACGAAATAGGTGTTTCATTCGGCAATTTCGTCATAATCGCCGTATTATTGTTACACACGCTAGTCGCCTACAACAGATTTTACGCCGTGATTTATTTCCAAAAATACAAAACAATTTTTACGGCCGGTTTAGCCAAAAAATTGATCATCGCTAGTCTAATCATTTCCGTTTTGACCGTTTTCACAGATAACGCGGTCGATGCGGTGGCCTTCATCACGGCCACGAAATACACCGAATGTTTCCTAGCCTACGCGTACGCCATTTTGGCGTCTCTGTCCTTCCTCATCATGGGATCACTGTACGTCGTTTCTTGCTGCGTTACGGTACGCCGGCGCTGGGGCTCAATAGTTAGTCGGGCTACTACTCCCGAAGGGGAAGTGAAATTGCTGATTCAGGCCACTGTGATCACCGGTCTGACGTTCTTGATCGTAGTGTCGGGCCTGATCGACTACTTTTGTCAGGCCGAGTCATTTTCGATGTACATGGTGTCGTTTGTACTGTTGTCAGTATATAGCGCTTGTGCACCATTGAATTACTTGGCCACCGATCGAAACTTGAGACAGTACTTTTATCGATTCCTGAAGCAAGCGAATCCGTTAAAGAAGATCCGTACCTCTGTAGAACCCATAGTTTGAACAAATTATAAACCATCTCGTTTGCTATGGCATATGTGCACACCAGAAAGTATCAATCATACTTGACAATAGCCGATGATGAAGAGCTTGGCCATGAAATTTTTTTAATGTAAACAATATTAACGTAAAAGAGTGAGTTATGTACTATTACACAAATAAAATACAATAAACAAATGTATTAAGCCTTTATTGAGGACCGTGACGCCCAGAAAACCGGATGCAACTTCAATGGCTCGCCAGAGCCAAAATATAGTAGCAAGTGGCGTGATCCTGCAAACCAGATACCTCATGGGCATACATAGGCAGTACTGAAATTCTGGGGGTCAGTATAGGGTAAATCGCCAAAAATGATACTAAACATAGAATTCAGGGTGTCTACAGTAATCTGCAGGGGGTATTCAACTTCTAGGGGCACAAACCTCCCACGCCACGCCCATGTGTGTAAATGGATCTTTGAACTTAAATCCATATGCACTTTCACCACAGATAGTTACCCAGGGTGCCCGCCTAGTTTACAGGGCAAGAAGTCTCGATCACAGGTTAGCAACATCAAAAATATAGGGGTGCAAGGTTTTTCAGAGGCCAAAAAATGGTTTTAAAAATTGTGGTATGTAAACAAACACCATTATTGTCTTCAAAAAATTGCGGAAAACAGAGGAATTTTAAAAAAATTGAATTCTAATGGGGTATGTTGGTTTCTGGGGAAAGTATTCGGCCTTAAGGGGTTGCATACCCCAATCTCCCACACCCACATGCGCTTTCAAGTCAGAAAAGTAGTTTTTGTGAGAAAAAAGATTTCGATTGGATGTTGCAACAAATTATGATATTCCTACCAGTTTGTAGAGAATTTAATTCGGAGTACACTGAGCTCTTTCTCAAATTACAATAGTGATCCAAAATCATTTTATACATCAAAAACACAAAGTACCCTTAAAGTTCACAACGACGAATGACTTTTATGCAATCAATAATCTGTTTTGCCATTATTCGTGTCTCTAGTCGAAAACGTCTTGACATAAGGGAAAAAGGTTTTCAAACAGTTTAGTATTGAATTCTTATTTGGCCAGAATCATTTCCAAATCTTTTCTGAGTGTTCCCTTCGAGCGACGTCCGGTACCTTCCTCCAAATGCATCAAATGCTCTACTCGGGTTTTAACGATTTTGCCTAGATTTTGCGTGACTTAACCTGAACTAAGTGTACACTAAGCGTAAGTGTAAACTAAGATTAAAGTGAGTTAAGTTGTAAAATACATACTATTGTATTCATAGGTAAACTATGGCAAGCCAGCCACAACTTTCTGGGGATGGGGAGCCCCTAACTCGTCCCCTACCAGTGTAAACTAAGCCTAAGCATTATAGAAATTTATGTAGCAGTGCATGATTTCCTGGTCTTGCTTAGATACATTATGCAACTAAACTAAAGCAGTAATGAGTTGCGTATATATATATATAGGTTTGACTTCCTGGTCCTTTGTCACTTCCTAGTCCTTGCTTGAACGTGTTCTACTAATGATTGGCTAGCCGCGCTTGGGAGGAGGGGAGGCCCCAACACGGCTGAACATGCTTAATGTGTCATGCGTGTTGTGTATATCTACCAATAAAACTAGATGTGATGCAACAATGCGTTCGAACATTTACACCCAATTAGGCGTAAGGGGTGATTAGGTCGTAGCGACCGTTGGCTGCATACATATTGACGACTTTCATGGCAGCAGGCCCTTCATAGAACAACATTTTGCCCGAGTATACCTTTATTTGGTAATTTGGCGTTATTTTTTATGCATTATACCCTGGTTACGCCTTTGTTTCATGATGCTGAAACCGAAAATGAGTACAGTTTTTAATGTGCACAATCGTTGACCTATACCCTTTTCACTCGTTTTCTTGACACAGAGTACAGTATACAGTTTACACATGTTTTACTTTTTTTGCTGTTTTACTGCAGTTACAACATCAATAAATTTTTTCTGCCGTGCGGCGCCGCGTGAAAGTATAGCAGCACAACCCATGTCACGCGGCACCATGCGGCGCAGGCGCCGCGTGGCGCCGCGTTGGAAGTATAGCAGCTACTTCGCCACGGTGCGCCGCACGGCGAAGTATAGCAGGGCCTTAACTAAGCCACCGCACTAAAAAGTCCGTTTTTCCAGCGCGTTATCGAGTTTTTAGAATTTTCTCTATAATAAACAAATATTTTAAGCATGTATCAATTTTTTGCAGTTCTGGCTCGTAAAAAATACCCTCCAATTTCTCGCCCTTCTGGTCTTCTAACAAATTGACGGATCATTCACAAAAATGCTTAGGAACATGAAGAACATTGTTCAACGATCGTGAAGAGAATTTCGTACATTGATGACATTTTTACTATTATGCAAATTGATAAAAAGAGCTGCATTACGTATGTGTCCTTCATTACGTATGCGCCCTTTGTAGTCATTCAGTCATGACAAAGTTCTGTCTGCAATTTGCCGTACTGTTTTATATCAAGCAACATTATAAAGAAAAGCAGTAGGCACCTATTGTCAAAGCTAAGCTAAGGAGGCCTCGATCCATTTTGATTGTGTTATCATTCGATTGTACATACTTATAGTACACTTAATTTAGAATTTTTATCAAACTAAAATTTAGATAAAAAATTAGAAAAATTTGAGGCCTTTTTTGTCATCAGGCCTGAGGCACAGGCCTCGGTAGCCTCACACACAGGCCGGCCCTGTCTTTAATCAATTCCACCATCTCATTATCTAATTTAATCATTGGATCAAAGTTACTCTACAAAATCATCGCCGTTGCAGCCATAATCATAGCCGATGCCCTGCATTTGAAAGCAAATGTCGATGGGCAATTGATTCGAAATTCCGACCAAATAATGTTTTTTTCAGCACCTATTACGCTGCGATGAAAAAAATTAATATTGGACAATATATAATTGCGGCGGTTGGTAAGTAATCGCTTGCTATAATGGTCATGATAAAAAATAAAGCATCTATTCTATTCGACCTATCCCGACTTTTAAACGGAGAAAGTGACGAACAAAAAAAAGAGACAGAATGTATTTTCCACCATCCATCACATTGTAAACTTTAAAACTCTGAACCTAACTCCCCATCGAGTGTAAAAAATTCGGTTCGAGCCAGTTTGTAGCCTTCTAATCATAGTATGTTTGTATGTGGAAAAGTTCTGTTCCGCAAAATATTTGAAATATTTACCAATAGTAAAATCAAAATAGGGAAAAACGTGTTTTCTCGTCCATTTAATACCCCTGATCTCGAACTTTACACCCCCGTGAATAACTCAACATTGCGTATTCTTAAACGCGGTTCGCTGCGACGCGTAGTCCTTAGAAGGTAGTTTATTCCCATTTTATTCGATTTATTTAGACTTATAAGCGGAAAAGCTGGCAGAGAAATCTTAGACAATATATGTTTTGTACGCCATCCTCTACTCTTACACTCATAATCGAGAACTAATGCGAAATTTAAGAAACAAAAAAATATTATCTAGAGAATTCTATCCTTTACAATGCTCTACTATTAGATTGTATGAGGAATTTACAGAGAGTTGTGTACATGCTTTTGAAAAACCATCAAAATTCGCTATATGTCATAACGTTGCACCAAAACTTTACACGCTCACCGCTAGCTCAACATTGAGGGTAAAAAAGAGTGCACAATCCTTTTTTATTATTTATCTTTTAAAACAATTGTACCTCGCCGATGTGTCCAGTTACAGCTGTAGAGGGGCTCAAAAATTCACACCCGCTGTGATAAACATATAAGAGAAAATGTGGCTGAGTATATTATAGAGCAAAGAAAAATGCTCCGATGGAACAAAAAAGATGAATATACTTGGAATTATGGATTATTAAGGATGTAAAAGGAGGGGACTAGGACAAATCTACCTAAAGTCGCAAAATCTGCTAAAAATCACACTTTCTCAAAGCAACGCAAAAAATCGAAGTATATTCGGCGGCCAACAGATTAAAATACATATCTAACCATAAAATGATTGAAAAACCAGGACATTAGCTACGCAGTAGCTATGGGAAATGATGTTGAGTAAACTAACAGTCTTTCTAAGCCAATTGAATGAATGGTTTAAAACAGTAGGAAACGCGTAAGTTGACTTGAAACAGACTAAATGTAGGTACACTAGCATGCCCTTAACGATTGTGTGCACTAATCAATCGGCCCCTGCTTTGCTTGCTTTAATGCTCAAAACAAAATAAAACAACTTTAAATACAATACCACTTAGTTTTCTATCAATCAGGATACAAAAGCTAGTCAGCGTGGCTACTTGCAAGCTATTTAAAAAAATAAACATTACATATTTCGTTTATACAGTTTTATCTAAAACTTTGAACATTATTTTAAAAAGACACTTTTTGCGATTTTTAGCAGATTTTGCGACTTTAAGTAGATTTGTCCTAGTCCTCTCCTTTTACATCCTTAATAATCCACAATTCCAAGTATATTCATCTTTTTTGTTCCATCGGAGCATTTTTCTTTGCTAGTACACTACTTTTAATTAGCGTGATTTCAGTACATAAAAAAATAAATATCACATGTCAACCACTTTACACCACTGGTGTGTGCAAACAATCTGGCGTATCACATTTGGTTTCTGGTTCATTTTTAGACTTGAGATTATGTCCAGACTCATAACCCAGAACTTGACAGAAAAAAAGAAGACAGAAACACGTTTAACTCCCCCATTTTTTTTGACTTTACACCTCCCGAAAAAAGCTAAATACTGAAGTAAACAAACGCAATTCCCTGTGACGCTTACCCCTTAAAAAGTACTTTATTTTTATCCTATTCGACCTCGCCCGACTTCTGAACAGAGAAAGTGGCGAACAAAAAATGTACAAACACGTATTTTCCACTGTCCACCACATTGTACAATATAAAAATCGGAACCTAACGCCCCATTGAATGTAAATAAATTCGATTCGGGCCAGTTTGTTGCCCTTTGATTGTAGTACGTTTGTATGTGCCAAACTTATGTTCCGCAAAATATTTGATATGATTAACCACTGAAAATACGAAAACCCTGTTTTTTCGCCCACTTTACACCTCAGATTTCGAACTTTACACCCCATAAACAACTCAATATTACGTTTTTTTGAACGCGGCTTGCTTTGACGTGTAGCCATTAGAAGCTACTTTATATCCACTTTATTCAATTCATCCCAATTCATAACCGAAAAAGTTTGCAGAGAAATCTTGGACGAAATCTGTTTTTTCACTCATCCACTAGAGTGTAAAGTTTAAAACCCTGGTATTAAGTGCGTATTGATTGTAGAAAAGTTTGCTGGTAAGCACAAGATAGCCCTTGATCCGTAGTACATATCTGTCAGAAAAAATTCCCTAAAACTCATAACCAGAGTTGCTGGCAGACATAAACAAGTCGAAAACTCGGCCAAAATATGCTCTTTTCACCCCCAGATTTTCGCACTCTTCACACTCCCATTCGAGAACTGAGGCGGAATTTTAAAAACAAAAAAGTGCTATCTGCAGAACCTAAATAGATGAATAAGTCAAATGAAGTGCATGGTTTTGCCAAGAGAATTAAAAAAATGGAAATAGTCAGCATTCAGAAGATTCGAACCATGATTCTTTTCTTAAGACCGCATCCGAGAACGGAGTTGTCAACCACTGCGCCAACTCGACATCCGAAGATTTCAAGCTTGATTATACTATTTTGAAAAATATTCATCATTCTACTGAACTTTAAGAATAGTGCATTTATGATGATAAAAATAATTATTTATTAAAGAGAGCCAAAAATCTCTGAAATAAGGAAAATATGATCGAACAATATGCAATACGGAGTTATCTATCGGCATTAGAAAATAGGTGTAGGTATAATTCAAAGTTCACCTCTTCATACCTCAAGAAACACTGGCTGTAGAAAAGTTTAAAAGTCAGATTCGTTATTCTGACCTTACGGAGAACATTGTAAAAAAAAGTCATCATCTACGACGCTCTGGGCGCAAAAATGCTTCTCGGTGTAAACTTTACACTTGTGCTAACATCGCAATATTGGGTGTATAGAAACAAAATGAACTGGGATCTGTAACGCTAAGGTCAGGGCACCTTTTAAGCATAATTAGCATGTTCCGCCTACTTAGCGGAGTAGTTGAAGAAATATCGTTTTTCGTCTCGAACCCTTTACACTAAAACGATCACAGATAAAGAAATGTTGCATTATAAGAAAAACAAAAAATTCGGTTTTAAGATTCTGCAACCCTCTACATTATAAATTTGATTGGATTGCACAGAAACCAAAACTGAGTTAGATAAGCTAAAGGGCGCGCAAAAGAGTAAAAAATACGTATACTTTACACTTTTGTGCAACAACCATCGAGTGTAAAGGAATTTTAAGGTCAGATTCGTAATCTAAAGCTCGGGGGCAACTTAAAAAAAATTCGCCCTCCGCAAATTATCTGATTTTTCGGTTTGCACTTTACACGCTCATTGCTAACTCGGTATTGAGTGTAAACAAAAAAAAGACCGACATCGAATTTTTTAATTATCCATCGATTAAAAAAAACCGCACCTCCCAGATGTGTGCCGTTATAGCTGTGAGGGAAGGGAACAAATTTCGCACTCGCTGTGATAAACATATAAGGAAAAAGGAGGCCAAGTATATTATAGGTAGCGCTATCGACGCAACCTATGATGTAGGTTTGATAAAATCGATTCTTTTATAGATCAAACCCTGTAAATACTTTATGACCAAAATAGTTAAAAGTTGAACCATCGGGGACTAATGTGAAGCGTTATCTTACGTGTACACTTTGATTGAATGGGGCAGGTATTCTACTATTCTACACGTGATGTGTATTAACGTGCGAGAATTACTAAATGTTAATATTCCATAGTATGCTGAAATATATGCCCATTCTGTGTAATATTTCGTTCACGGATGTAGAATTATATATGGAGTAAAAGTTTATTGAACCACATTGCTAAAATGACCTTATCATTATCATTGGTGTTTCGAAGACAAGTATAAATTTAAATTTGTTGTTGCTCGCTGTATAATTCTCTTTTTTATTGTGTCATTTATTTATAACGTTACCTGCTGTAAATATTCACTGCATTCACAGGCACGTTCCCAGACCTATAGCTTGCGAGCTTAGTACTAGTGTAAAGTTCACAATGATGGTTAGCTTGAGATTTAGGTGGTTAGAACAAGGTAATTTTTCTACAAGCTGCTCTCCTTAAATCTGGATTAGGCATCTAAGTTTAGATTTTCTCTGTCCCGATGGTTGCCTAAAACTTACATCAGAAATTAATTTTAATTTTATAAGGTTATACAAAGTAACGTTTCATAAGAACTGTACTCCATGACATCAGGGTGAACGAATCAGATAAGAAATGACTTGTTTGCAATGTGGATGTTGACGAAAAAGACGGAATGGGACGTTTTGGCGCCACACTGTTTGTGAAATTATTAATTATTTACATTTCATTTATGATTATAGCATAATACAGATTCTGAAAGCCCATTCAATTTTCTACATGATGGTATAAATTACTTTCAGAATATCTTTGAATTTAGTGAGATAATTAAATGCATCTAGAAATACACTGGAATTTCTACAGTTTTTCAGTCGTACACAAATGAATACTCATCGAATCGAAAAGAACAACATGCTATTTTGTAGCTTGTAGAACCTGCTTTCTGAATACATAATTTATTTTAAAATTGCTCCAAAATTGATTTAATTAGAATAATTTATAAGTTGCTGGCGCTAAAACGGCGGCGCCAAAACGTCGTAGACCCGAAAAGATCAGACTTGTGTTCTGCATTGCTCGACTCATTCAGCTGCAGTTTAATATTTTTCCCTAAGTTTACGCATGTCAGTCTAGCATGACGATGTAGATTTGCTTTAGCATCATATATTAGCTATTCCAATTGTTTTTTTCAACATGCACTTTTGCATGTGTTTGCATGGTTATCTCGCTAATTTATATGCCTTAACATCTTTCATTCTTTGATATATTGCCTGTTCACACACGTTTAGTGCCTTTTCGCGTCTATATGCCATACATCGGTCCGTGGACTTGAGTCTACATTAGTTTAGTAAACAAAATAACTTGTCACCCTTTTAAATTCAGATTGATCAGTTCTTTTTATAGCGCGACCTCCTTCTGTAAGCCGCAAAATATATTTCAATTTTGATGTTGCATCTAAAAGATCTGATTTTTAGCAGATTCCTAAAGTTAGCTATGTGCGCGGGTTGCGCACATAGCTAACTTTCCCTTCTCCCTTCCCCTATAACTTCGGTAATCCGCAATTCCACGTGTATTTGTCCTTTTATCGTTTTATCGGAGCATTTTTCCTCGTTAGTCGATGAATATCACGGAGTGAAACTTGCATATAAACTTCAAAGAAAAATGAAGTTTATTCATTTTCAAAACTCAAGCACTGATTTGTTGGGATACATTTGTCACAACGCCATCCCCCGCGTCCACTTAAAAAATATCCTGAGCAATAAGTCTGAACATTCAGGAGCACTGAGTGCTCAGCGGAGGTGAATATGAAACAAACGGAGAGCTATGACATGCTTAATAAAAATAGGCTGAGAAATTTCCGGAAATTTCACCCATTACTTGACGTTTTGTGAAGGGGAAAATCTGCAGAGATATCATTCGGCGATGTCTTGTTTTCGTTGGACATCTATCCCTCACTATTCCTCCTCACCACAACTCGTCCTTAACACACTTCGTCCCTTACAA
This sequence comes from Mermis nigrescens, assembly GCA_036768485.1. NCBI lineage: Eukaryota > Metazoa > Nematoda > Enoplea > Mermithida > Mermithidae > Mermis > Mermis nigrescens. The sequence continues at coordinate 159,214 of JAVLUZ010000659.1, forward strand.
TTCGTCTCTCCACAACTCATCTTCGCCACAATTCGTCCCACCACAAGCTCGTCCCCTAGAACGCATTTCTCATAAAATTGATTCTTATTAAGAAAATTGTCGTTTCTATAAATTATTTACAGCGTTTTCAGTGGGTAGGTGCTCGTATAATTTTTGTTGCTTAAACATTAGTGATCCTGTTAGATGTGTTGATGATAAAGTGGAACAGTCAGCTTATTAAGATGTTTCAGCTAATTTCTCAGTAGAAGTATTTAAGTCTCCGATTAATAATGATAGAGCACAATTGATGATGTAGCACAACACTGACATTGCCTATAGAAAACAGAATGAGCAAGAAAGATTTTTACAATAGAATCAAGCTTCGGAATTGGGCCACAGTGTGTTCAGCTAGTCAATCTGAAAATTCGATCTGAAATCGCTTAATATTATCTGCTTGAAATAGTCGATTACCTGCTATAAAACGCCTTTAATGCCATAGTAAAAAACATTAATCATTGCCGAGACTACTACGAAATAGTAGTGTACTTTTTACAGATAAATCAGTTAAAGGTTACTAATAAGCTGATTGCATCGCATTTATCGTCAATACTCGTGCCTACGTCTAATCTGTGGTCAACACAAGGATAATAATACCTATATAGTTAAATAAAAATGACACGAACGTGTAACTAATGTCTGTTTCACACAATTTTCTACATAAATTTAAAACTTTTTAAAAAACATTAAGCTGACAGCATATACTCGTAGCATGTTACTATGAATCAATTCAATGCAGACATGTAATGAGGGATTTCTCACCACATGTGGAGCGTGAGAGTATGCACCTTCCAGAAGGCCGAATACCCTCCAGAAATCAGAACATCACTCAGAATTCAATTTTTAAAAATTATTTGAGTTTTTTAGCAAGTATTTGATGAAAATGGGTAGTGCTCGATGAGAAACGTTGAAGAATGATGTTCTTTTCGCCATATCACCATTTTTTAGACCATTTCCTGACCTTTGAAAAATTTTGCACCAACCCCTCGAAATTTTGGTGCTGCCGACCTATGATCTCCACCCAAAGTTGGTTGTCCCCCAACATCCCCCAAAGCCAGAAAAATTTCGACTTTCCAGTTTTTGGAAAAATTGAATTGTTTGGCCCATTTTTAAGTGTTTTTTTGCCGTTTTTGGCCGAAAATTTGCGGTCATTCACCCCCCTCCTTCTGAAAATGGCCGGGAACAACCTCCTCCCAAGATTTTGAGCCGTTACATGTACGATTCAATGAATCGAATCAGCGCAATCCGTGAGCTTGTTGTTAGTAAATACTTTTAAATTTCATGCATGAACTCATATGAATAACAGGGTATTATGAAAATGCCGCAAGCAATTTATAAATGGGAAAATTCTTAAAAAGGCATTTTTCATCATTTCAATGAGAAATTCTTTTCGGGGGACAGCAAGTTGTGAAAGGACGAATTAAGGCGAGGACAAATCGTGGAGGGACAAATTGTGATGGGAACGAATTGTGGGGGACGAGTTGTGTGATGGTGACAAATTGTGATGGGGACGGATAATGAAGGACGAATTGTGCAGGACGAATCGTAGGGTATGAACTTTCCACAAACCGATGTCAAAAAACGTAGAAAAACCGTCAAATTTTCTATGCGTTAAAACTTTAATTCGATAATTACTTAAAGAATTCTATTGAAACAGTGCGTATAACACCACGGTTTGATATTCAATGGTACTTCATTGTGGAATTTGATTTATAAATTAACATTAAGGACAGATTCGTGTGGATGAAAGGAAAACGGTTCCTCATTTGCATGAATATTTCCCTCGCGACGCTTGCCTTGGTTATTGCTCAATGGATACTAATTAAGGTCATCTTTCGTACTGGAACGCAAGTGTTCTTATCCGGAGATCACATGAAACCACAAAGGTATGTTTATAGCACACTCAAAGCTTCGAAGGTAGTACGTCAGGCGCGAGTCTATAACGTACCTGGACCCCTCGACTCATGAGCACCCACACTACAGCTATAACAGCCAGGCACGTATCTCGGGCGGGACAGGGGGGAGACGGACCCCCAAAATTCAGGAAAATCGGAAAAATATGACTTTTTAAACATTATTTTGTGCTATTTTTGTCCTTTTTGGGCTTAGTCCTCCCAAAAATTGGTGTTGGTCCCCCCAAAATAGGACGGCCAGCTACGTGTTTGATAAGAGCCATGAATGTAACAGCCGGAAGCTTTTGGGATCCCCAGCCATTTTTAAAGTAAAATATAAATAATGTCTCCAGTTTTTAGCCGAAATGGCAAAACGCTTAAAAATGGCAAAAAATGTTCTCGCCAAAGATGAAGAGGAATCGATAAATTTTCTGGCTTTGGAAGATGGGGAATCAACCATCTCTGGTAAGGGGACTCCCCGTCCCGACTATGAAATCTAGAAAACAACACATTCCTGAGGAGTGCAATATCGCTTGAATGATATTAAAAAATTTGCTGTGCGTGTTTTATAAATTTCTTCAAACTTATTTCGATGCATGTAATGAGAGTGAGAAGTTTTTGAGCAACGTTATAATACGAGGGTTGTTAATTGACTTCGTTTTAGCTGTCTAATAACTTTTTCCTATCAGAGTTATCAACACGCGATTTTTCGCTCATTGTTCTGCAACTTCTGCTTTAAATCTCTAAAGTTATCATTTTTTCTTATCTTCTTTCCGCTTTCCAGTAAAATAATTTTGTTTTATCATAGATTAAAAACTGATTAAAAATAGCCTAAACAGAAAGTTCCATGACTTCATTCTTCTGGGGATAAGATGAATATTGTAGCTGAGGGTATCCAACGTTGTAAAGCACTTTTTAGAATGTTTTTTGTTCATGAAACGTGCATTTGTTAACGAAGCAAATTTTTTGTCAAAATCAGCAAAAAGTTGAGTTTCAACGAAAAATGCATCACTAAAAAAGAGAAAACTAATCACAATGGGATATTAGGCAGTGCATCAATGGAAGTCATAGCCTGTCTATGTTTTACCGAAATTTTGAGATCAAATGCTAATCAGTGCCCAAGCTGCGACAAGATAAAAGTTCTTTTTCTCAAACAAAGAAGTGAGGTATTTTAAGAATTTTTCTAGAAACGGCGGAAAGTAGAAAAAAATAGTAACTCTAGTAATGTAGAGCAGAAGTTGCGTCACCATATGCAAAAATTCCATGTTGATATATTATTATACAGAAAAAGTTATCAGACAGCTAAAACAAACTTAATCAACAACCCTCGTATATATATATATATATATATATATATAT
>JAVLUZ010000659.1:165000-267500 GCA_036768485.1 Mermis nigrescens
TGATATTTTTGCGCCAAAAGTATCGTCAAAACGCTTAAACGGCTCATTTTCTTAAGTATTTAAAAAAACGAAATGCTCGATTAAAGTTTTCGGAAGGGCTCAGCAGCCGCTCTAGGGTAGAAACCGTAGATGCACAGCTAGGGTTGTTACAGTCAACGATATTAAAACGAAAAATATCATTAACGATGTGTTTTTAGGCCGTCGTTAACGAAACGATATCTTTTTCGAAATTCGTCGTTAAGAAAACGATAATTTTGGTAAATAATATCGTGAAAATAACGTCGGATTTTCCTGTACATACATTTGATCCTATTTAACTGCATACCTACTGTACTAGTTTTCTGAGGAGCTGCTGCTGGGTGGAGTGGGGGATGGTACAAGAGACATACAGAGTCGATCCTCCGGAGCGTCTCAAGCTACACTTACATAGGTGTAGGGAATTAAGGGATTAAGCATACGTGTACAGCATGGGAATTCTGTGGGTCAGGCCAAAAAATTTAAAAAATGCTTTTGGCAAAAAAAATTCTGTAGACGATGAAATCACCAAAAATTGACAAAAATCGCCACAAATATTAATAAAAATAGAATTCTGGGGGTCTATAACGTTTTGGCGCCAGCAACTTATAAATTATTCTAATTAAATCAATTTCACAGCAATTTAAAAATGAATTATATATTCAGAAAGCACGTTCTACAACCTACAAAATAGCATATTGTTCTTTTCGATTCGATGAGTATTCAGTTGACTGAAAAACTGTAGAAAATCCAATGTATTTTTAGATGCATTTAATTATCTCACTAAATTCAAAGATATTCTAAAGGTAATTTATACCATCACGTAGGAAATTGAATGAGCTCCAAGTCTGTATTATACTTCAATCATAAATGAAATGTAAATAATTAATAATATCACAAAGAGTGTGGTGCCAAAACGGTGGCGCCAAACGTCCCATTTCGGAATTCTGGAGGAGTCTACAGTAATCTTCGGAGGGTTTTGATTACTGGAGGGGGCGTTTTCCTGCCCCAGATCCCCTGCGCCTATGTGTAGCACCTACACGTCGAAAACAGTGTTATTTACCGTTTCAGAGAGTGCTCTCTTATTCCGAGAAAGTACGAAAAAATCGAGTAAATTGAACAGAATATATTCAAAAAAGGTGTATATGGCGCGAAGCATTGAAAATCAGTAACTTTTAGCCAAAAAATGAGCTAGAAACACATAAAAATCACGCTCTTTTCAATTTTAACGAAAAAGCGACAATTTAGGGGACCGCAGCCACACAGGATCTTGGGGTGGGTTTGAGGGGAGCGGATTTCATTCCTCAGTAAATTTTCAACCCAGAAAAATTTCTGATGCCCAGATTTCGCGAGTTTTTTAAAGTTATCAAAAGTTTCTTGAAAATTCGAAGAAAGGGTGCTGTTTTATGCAGTTTCGTCATTATTTGCTGAAAAAATGTCAAATTATCGGAGCTTCGTGATGAACACTCATGTTTTGAATATATTGTTTCTAATTTGTTAAACGTTTTTCGAAGTTTTTTCGTTTTTATGCTCTAGAAAGATAGAGCATCGTCGGAAACGCCGAAAAACGATCTTTTTGACGCGTACCCATACGTGTAACAGGGGGTATAAAGGGATCCCCAGCCAAGGTCGAACGTCCCCCAACCATCCCCCCGAAGCCGGAAAATTTTTGCTTCCCACCCCCAATTTTTAGAAAAAAAATTTTTAGGCCGGTTTTAGGCGTTTTTTGGTCTTTTTCGGCCAAAAATTAAAGGTCATCTACCCCTCCTCCAAAATTTTGAGCCGTAACATGTATGCGCGTACCCACTATTTTTAGGCCCAAATAAGGCACAATATCCCCTCCTCCTAGAAACCCATGCTGTGCATGCCTGGCAAACTCCCCCAACCTTCCCCGAAAGAAACGTTATGGCATACTCCCAGCAGAATCTGAAAAATCTACCGCAAAGATCAGTAACCCATAGCATTGAATTTTTGGCGGAATGGAATTTTAACCGATTTTACACCTCTCCCAGAATTTGGCTGCTGCCCGCGTATAGTCTTAACACTAGGCCATTGCGGGAAACGGGTTGTTCAAAATATTAGTCATTTGTCCACAACTTGATGGGTTGGAAAGAAAGCCGTCTCTTCTTTCGCTTTACACTGATTGGTCGAATTGTTGATGCTTTTGAATCATCTTACTGTAAAAAGTCTCAATAATTTCGAAAGAGAATAAGGAATAATGATAAAAACATGAAAACAGGAAAAATGCTAAATATTATTAAAAACGATATTGATATCGTCAACGATATTTTTTAGGGTTGTCGATTTCGTTCTTGAAAGATTATTTTTTGAAAATAATATCTTTAACGGAAACGAAATCGGTATCTCTTTTCACTAACGATAACAACGCTATGCACAGCGTAGTCGGTCTGCTGTCGGTGGGTGACAGCCACAGGAGTTTTCTCGAGCAAAATGACCTCAAAAATGTATATAAATGCTAAAATAGCATACAAACACATTGATACACCATTATTGGTCAATTTTGTGTGAACATTTGCAGGGCCATGCTTAGAGGTTAAGCGGCCCTGGGCGAAACTTATTTTGGCGGCCCCCATAATTTTTAAAACTGGTAATATAGGCATCATAATTATCACTTATGTATTTCCTTTACATTTGTACCTATATGATCGCAGTTAGCATCTTACTGTAAATTTACTAACAAAATATATTATTTTTAGTAGGTATCGTATGTTTTTTTCTCAAATAATTTACCTATTTCGTGAATGATGACGTGCTTTATTACAAAATAATTTGCCTAGCTTTCTGAGCGGCAAGTTGGTCAATCAATTGAAAAAATCTAACGAAGATGATAAATCCTTTTCAATTGAAATAATCGCTAGTGCACTTAGACGAGAATCAGTCATAGTTGACCACAAATATGTCTTTATTAATTTCAGTTCCGAGAAGGAACGTTCTGCTGAGGCCACAGCAATATTGTAAGCAAAATTCTGAAATCAATTATAAGGTTCGGGAAAACATCCTGGAAGTCATTTGAAAGATATTTAAGAGTAGCTAGTGGCGAAGTTAATTCATTTGAACTTAATCGAGCAAGAACTTTTAGCTCAGTGTACATGTCTGGTCCATGTGCATGACTTGAGCGATTCATCATCTTCCCATGTTTTTAAAGCTGGTATTCGTAGGTAGTGCTCAATGAGAAACCTTGAAAACGGTATTTCTTAGCCATACCATCATTTTTAAGACCATTTTTCGACCTCTAAAAAACCTTGCACCTACCCTCCCGGGATTTTGTTGCTGCCCACATATGCTGCGGGGGTCTTAGGTGGCGCGGTCAAGCGTTCCCTGCGGGGTCCGGGACAGAGTCCCTACAAATTTTGTAAAAAAGCATTTTAATGTCAAATAATAACGTTAAAATTTTCGCAAAAATGGCCGAATTTAGGCCCTGAATGGAGCCCAAAAAACTCAAAATTGATGAACTCTTACATCTCACAAAACTTCTGAGCTAAAATGCGTTTTTCGACCTCTGCTAATTATATAGCGCAGCAACGGGTCGCTGCCAATAAGATATAAAAAAAAGTATAAATTGAAGTTTTTGTTCTTACCTTTTCAGGCCCATTTGTGACCTTCTTATTAAGAAGATGCAGTCAGAAAACAGGAAATGCACCAAAACATGAGAAAATTTGGCCATTTCTTTCATTTAAAAATAGGATTGTGTCCTTGTAAAGAAAGAGAAAAATGCAAAGAATAGACAAACTGGTACACAATGATTTTCGCACTTTTAGTTTTATGCTTAACAAGCATGCGCACTTTCATTCAATGAACAAATAGTGCATTAAATTACTAGTGATGTGAAGTGCTGGATTATTTCAGCTGATTCAAGCTTTTGAATCCATTTGATCTATGACTCGGTGCAAAGCGCAGGAAAATTTTTGACATTTAGCCTTTTCGAACTCAATTTTCTGGACACACATTATTGCAACAGAAAAATCAACAATATGTCTGAAAAATGAATACAAGTATAGCTCAGTCAACGTTCTCTTAAAAATGCAAGTAAAGATTTTTAACTGACTGGGTTTGCATTAGTACGTCGAAAAATCGATCCTTTTGAACGTATGTATCGAATTATTGTAAGAGGGCCGCCAAAAAATGAATTCTATACGGCATGCACTACAACTTTTTTAGCGGCCCATAATTTTAGCGGCCCTGTGCGGCCGCACAGTTCGTACCCCTAGGTACGGCTATGAACCTTTGCTTAAAGTTTTTCATTTTCATCTTTCAGCCTTATGCCCAAAGATTCCATTTTTATCATTCTAGTGGGTTTACACATTACGTAGGCTACAGCCAAATTCTAGGGTACGATCGAACGAAATCGATAAAAATAGCACCAAAAATTCAATTTTGTGGTCTATGTATCACTTTGGGGAGGGGTCTTTCAGACTCTCTGGGATACAGAAGAATCCTGACCCCACGCTTATGTGCGGTTCAGACCACACGTGCGCGTGGGGGTAGGGGGTTCAGGGGTGTGCACCTTTGAAAAATCTTGAACCCCCCCCCACCAGAATTTTGGTGCCGCCCACTTGTGGTTTTGCCTGACCATAGATGCACAGCATTACCTTTCTTCTGGCGGCGAGGTCAGTTAGTCTGAGGAGGGTCAAGAATTAAGTTATTTATGTCAAAATGACCTTAAAAACTGGTATAAGCGCTAAAAAAGCTCTAGAACTACATTACTGCACACTTTCTGCTTAATCTTAAGCACTTTTTAAAAATAATTTTCAATTTTAATCCACTTTTGCCTTCATATTGCTACATTTTCCTGAGATAATTTCTCATTTTTCCATTCTGAGGGATGTACAACAGAAAGGAATAATGGAAAGGGTAGTTCATGCTAGACACTCTGAATGAAAAAAACATGGAAAATTTTGTGGAAAAATAAGGCAAAATGAAGGTCAAAAATGGATAACAGTTGAAAATTTTCTTCAAAATTGTTTTAAGTTGACCAGAAACTGAATAATAAAGTTGTGTCAACGCGCGCTCATACTTTTTTGAGGTCATTTTGGCCAAAAAAGCTAAATCTTTGACCCCCAGCTCGGCTGACCCCCCAAGATCGACCATGTTATGCTTCTTAGGTGTAGACCCTCAACCCACACGTGCCTGTCTGATCTCTACCCCCACTGTGTTCCTTCGCCTATACATATAAGACCGAATCCCAAACCCCTTTCAACAGTATGTATGATCGATCGCACTGCTTTCGCAGTATCAGTAAACACGACAAGTGATTATTTTCATCGCATAGTTCAGCTGCAAATCAGTTCAGTTCGTTGAGGAACACAATGGAAGAAAATATTTCGGTCGATCATTTTCCAGTTCATCCGTCGATTACTTGCCAGTTCTGGGACTAAGCGCTGAAGACGCGAACCAAAGTGGAACTTGTTGTACGCATCAGGCGACCATCTTGAGGAGTCGGCCAATATTCGTGAGCGCGTTGTCCGACAATCATTTTGAAGAAGGACTCATCATGCTGAACTACTTGGCTAAGTTATACAACGAAACCAAAGTAATCACCTTGTACGATATTGGCCTGAGGTAAGTACATATGTGCAGCCATAGATGGGCAGCAAGCGAATTCTAGCGGGTCTGATGAAGCAAAAGTGCCAAAAATAGCGTCAAAAATTCAAATCTGGGTATCTTTCGATTTTGAACGAGGAGATCGTACATGGGCGGCAGCAAAAGTCAGGAGGTCTGGTTGGGTGAAGTCGTTAAATATGAGACCTTTTGAAAACTCTTACCAGTGCTCTTACAGCTTTAAAAACGTTATTAATCAGTTTCTGGGCAATTTAAAGCAAAGAAATTTTAAATTTTCATCCGTTTTTGGCCTGCCTTTTGCCTCACTTCCTCTAGAAAATTTCCCATTTTTTTCCATTCTATGAGACCCCCTTAAAATCCCTCTCGCCCAAAGTACATGTCTGGAGCAGACCAGATATGCGCAGAATGTGGGTTCTGGGACGAGTGAAATTTTGAAGTGCTTATTTTGCGGTGGCGGATACGTATTAAAAACATAGTTTTCGGCTTTTCTGTCGATGCTCTATCTTTTTGGAGCATCAAAACATTAAAAATCCGAAAAAATGTAAAAAATAAAATAGTTGAAGAAGATATAGTCAAACGGATGAGTGGATGGCTCGAAGCTCCGAACATTTGACACTTTTGTGCAAATATAGCTATGAGCACTTAAACCATCACCTTTTCCTACGACTTTTTTAAAATCTTTCGGAAATTTTTAGAAAATCGCGAAATCAGGCGAATTACTGGAGAGGGGAGTAAAAACTTTTCAGCAGGAGAAAACCTCTTTAGGAACATGTATGGTTAAGTCAAGTCTTCCTCCTTTTTCACTTGTATGTGTGAACGCAGACCACTTTTTTGACTTGATGTATTTTGGGCCACAATTCATTAGCCCCATACGTGGGCAGCAGGAAAATTCTGAGGGGGCAAGATTTTTCAAATATCAAAAAATGGCCTTAAAAATGGTGATATAGCGAAATTGACACCATTTTTCAATGTTTCTCATCGAACACTTTCCATTGGCATCAAAAAATTGCGGAAAAACCAAAAAAAATTTCAAAAATTGATTTCTGGGGGATAGGGGCATACGTGCGCAGCAAGGAAATTCTGGGGGAGGGGGTTGCAAGACTTTTTGAAGGTCAAAGAATGGCCTTGAAAATGGTGGTATGGCGAAAAAACACCATTCTTCGACGTTTCTAATCGAGCACTATCCATTGGCATCAAAAAATTGCGAAACAAACGAAACAATTTTCAAAAATCGAGTTCTGGGGTATTTTGATTTCTGGGGGGTATTTTGGTTTCTCGGGGGGGCGGAGTGCATACCCCCAAACCCCTCACGCCCAGGTGAGGATGGAGGTATTTTGGTTTCTGGGGGGTATTTTGGCTGCTCGGGGGCTGCATACTTCCCAAACCCCTACCCCCACGCCCGGGTGTGATTAGCGCTTTCGCCTGCGTGAAAAGCATTATCTAAAATTTCGAGCTGTTAGTAAATCCAGTGCAACACAAGTAGGGTGCCCAGATACCTTTGGTCCAAAATCAGGACGTTTGAAAAAAGTAGCACTTTTCAAAATAACGTTTATAAAACGTCAAATTCACACGTATTTACTGTTAGACGATATCTGATTCAGCAAATTTCCGTCACCCATAATTTTTTATACATTTTACCACACGATAAAAGAATAATTTGTTTTAATTTGAAGCAAGCATTTTACGGTTTTAAGATTCAATCGATTCCGATCGTGCTGTCCACTGCTTTTTGCACAAGGAGAATACTCGTCCCACGGCTGCGTTTGATGTAGGAATCGAAAAAATTACGCTAACTAGTGTTTTCAAATCAACAGATTTTTGGTTTGAAACAAAGCGGGCCTTTTTTATTAATCGGCAAATTATTAAATTCATCAGAAGAAGCTTTCAATAATGAGTTTAACTCATTTGTTTCATCAAACAATGAATCTTTTACGGCAATCTCAATAAGTTCAGGACAAATCAGGATGGGGAACCGAATTTCAGGACAAAATCAGGACATTTTTAGAATCAGGACGAGCTTCTAAAAATCAGTACAATCCTGATAAAATCAGTACATCTGGGCACCCTAAACACAAGCGATTATTTTAATACAATCACGGTGGAAACAACATAATTACGGCATGACTAGATGCCTGGTCAGTTTTTAGCAGGATGGAGTCACTGTCTCCTTTACATAGTATGCTGCTTTTAGATGTTATTTCGAAAGTACAGGATGGTTAATAACCTATTGCTAGGGGGTCAGTGCTATAAGCATAGAACGTGGGATCAAACCAAATATACCATTAGATCGAGAATTTAAAACGAAATCTATTGATGCCAAATTGAAAATCAGTGTGCCTAAGACCGGCAAGAGAAATAGTTTTTAAACGATCGGGGTATGAACACAATTAATGAATGTCGATTTTCGATACTTATCAAAATGTTTTTCACATTTCTGTACAAAGTTTTATATTAATACCAATTAGGTCCTATTTTCGGCCTGAAAAATATTTGGTCGCTGGTCAAACTGTTTTTGTTCACAACAAGGCGGCTTGCATGCGAGCTAATGCAACCCAACATTCTTTAAAACAATCAAACGTCCAATTTTAAGGGTAACGATATTTAGCCCAGAAATTCACTCAACTTAAATGCCGCCGAAACCATTGGGCCATTCATAAAGATGAAGTCGAGGCGCAAATACTTGCTAAAATCTGACTGGTCGATAATCATATGAAATTTTGCACAGAAAGGAGGAAAATATTTGGAAAAGTCTTGTAATTGGACGTAGTCTGTTTATTGTTATGTGTTCGTACCCAGATCATTTTGAATGCTGTTTCTCGCACAAGTGATGGGCACACTGATCAATAATCTGGCATCAATAAATTCCGTTTCACATTCTCTATCTAATGGTATATTTGGTTTGATCCCAACAGTGGCGGATCTAGGATTTTCCTAAGGGGGGGGGGCGGTACCCCTAGGGGGCGGAACCTGACCTGAGCGGAAAAATTAGCCGTTTCAACCCAAAAATCGCTCAAAAATGCTTAATTTTGCGCACTATTTTGGGCCAATAGGGAGGGGGTTGCCGCTCCCCCCGCCCCCTAAATCCACCACTGGATCCCAAGCCCTTTAGTTATAGCGCTGACCCCCTAGCAAAAGCTTGCTAACCACCCGGTAGATACCGTTTTAACCCAAAAATCGCTCAAAATGCTTAATTTGCGCACTATTTTGGGTAGAAGAGGGCGGCCGCCTTCCCGCCCCCCTAAATCCGCCTTTTAACCAAAGCGACTAATAGGCCTGTACTGTTCATAGTAGTAGTAGTTATTTTTGCAGCACATATTTTTTTAAATTATTGTTTTTAAGAAAATTTAGGTGTGTGTATATAGTAGCGCCAAGTGCTCAGATTTTAAAACTTGAGCTAGAATCGAGTAAAACAGTACGATTTATGTAACCATACATGGAAGCGCCAGCCAAAATCGACTGCTCGTGCCATACCCCTCGAAGTCAGAAATTTGTGACTTGCCGATTTTTGGCAAAAACTTTTTGGCTAGTTTTAGGCGAGTGTTTGCTATTTTGGACATAAATCGAAGGTCATTTAAATTCCCGCTAAAAATGGGCGACTATCCCAACATTAAATGTTGAGTCTCACCCATAGGTGGGCAGCACCAAAATTCTGAGGGGGAGGTGCGTGCAAGGTTTTTCTAAGGTCGAAAAATGGACTTAAAAATGGTGGTATGCATAGTTGGGCGGCACCGAAATTCAGGAAGGGGTGCAAGATTTTGCAAAGGTCAAAAAATTGCCTTAAAAATGGTAATATGGCGAAAAAACGCCATTTTCCAAGGTTTCTCATCGAACACTATACATTGGCATCAAGAAATTGCGAAAAAAGAAAAGATTTCAAAAATTAAATTCTGGGGGTATTTTAGTTTCTCGGGGGAATGCAAACTCCCGAAACACCCACCCTCCCTACTCACGCCCAGGTGTGGTGGAATGGCGGAAAAACCATTTTTCCAATGATCTTCATCGAACGCTATCCATTGGCATCGGAAAATTGCAAAAAATGGATTCTGGGGAGCGGGGGTATTTTGGTTTTTTGGGGGAGGAGTATTAGGCCTTCTGAAGGGGCATACCCGCGCCCACGTGTTGTCTTACCTGTTTGTCTGCATGTTTTCTAAAAATCAAACATGTTGAGCAGTACTTGCAGAGCACTCAACGAGGGGGTCAGCAGATATTTTGAGGGTTAAGATCAATCCTTGCTTAAAACCAATTCATGAACTAGTTTAATCAACAGCCATTCTAGAGGTTTAACCCTATTTAAAAACCTGTATTCTGCATTGTTTTTTTCGTCGCAAATTGGCCATTTCAGTAAGTAGACCCGAACCAGTGTTTAGTCAATTTTGACCCTATTCTTTCTTGCATCATTGGAATCAGTTTTCGAAAGACTTAATTAATATTTCTACGCAAACCTAACAATTGTATTTTAAAAGAAGAAGATCGGATGGATAAAATACGATGAGCAGATGAAATTGTGGAAATGGACCCGGACAGTTAACATTAGCCTTCATTGTACATATATTCGATAGGCGTTAAGTTTTTAGGAACTTTGCTGCGAGCATTAAGCGACGCACGCGTAAATGCGCGTCAGCAAAAATTTAAAATTCGATATCGATAAGACGAAGAAATTTGAAGTCATAGAACCACACACAATAGGCAAAAAATACAGTTTTTCAGTCTTTTTCAAGTGGCTATGCTTAATGAACGAAAGAATGTGAAACACCTTACATAAAACATGCCCCTGTATTTCACAAACAACATCATATTTAAATAATATAATGTCCGAGATAAGTACATAAGTAGCTAAAGAACTCTCCCTGGTTACACGGACCCATCGTTATAAAGTGCACAGTATTTCTGGTCTGGTTTCTAGTGCCAAAGATTAGGAAATTCTTGAAAGTTCAATTATGCTGAAGAAAACATGGTCCAAAAAGTGAGTAACTGGCGAAAAGTGACGAAAATTTAGTATTTTTAATTAGAAGAGCGCTAAAAACGCATAAAACAGCATTATTGAAATTATGAGGTCTGGGTATTATAAAGCTAGCGAAAATTCCAAAAAAATATGCCGAAAATTTATCAATGGGAATTTGCTGATTTTGAGGGTCCCCGGCTTTCGTACATCAAACCCCTCCCACACTCACATGTGCGGTCATGAGTCAAACCTTTACTCCCGCGAAAACGCTTGTGTTCTACAGGGTCATTTTTCTAGTGCGGATAGTTGTGAATTATTTCCACATCGTCAGAAAAGCCGTAATACGAGTGTATGCACGCTGACTCATTTTAACTTGCATTTTCTGATTAATTTCAAGTAGGAACTAACGCGTAAAATTTTTAATTCTCATCCATTTTTGGCTTTCCCAGTAGATTTCTCGCTTTTTCATTATGAGATTTAAAGGGGGAGATGGGGGATTCCCCAACCAAAGTCGACCGTCCCTGTGCTTTAACGCTAGAAAATTTTGATACCCGTCCTCGATTTTACGGAAAAATCTAATTTTTTGGTCGTTTTTAGGTATTTTTTGGCCTTTTTTGACCAAAAATTGCAGGTCAATCACCCCCCACCCAATTAAAATGGCCGGAGACCCCTACCCGAAATTTAGAGCTGTTACAATGTATAATTATGAGAGGCTAATCATGTAAACGTGGACGATCTACAGGGTCAGTCAGTCAGCGGTCAAACTGAATTTTTTGAGCAATAATTGCCACAGAATTGGTAAAGGCATGCTAAAATGTAGCGTAAAAACTCATTATACACAATTTCTGGTCACTAACTTGCTGCAGCAGATTTCTAATCTTAATATTCGTGTGCATTTCGCCAAATAATTTCCATTCTAAATTCTGAGGGAGTCTAGTGCTCTGCCAAGCACATACATGTTTGACTCAAACCAGACATGACGCTTAGGAGTGAAGGGAGTTTGGGTACCTTGCGGCGAACCGATTAATGTTGTGCATCAATGCAACTATTTCTCGAACCTCCTCTTGTACTGCCCGTGATTTATTCTATGAAATTAATGCATTTCCATCTGTCTCTCTTTGATCGAAAAACCATAGTAGATCGATGATCTTGGCATTTTTCTGATTCTCTTGCTAAAACAGTAAATTTAATTATTTAAAGAGGCTTTAAAGAATCTTAGTTATTTCTCACTTTTATCAAGTGAACGAATCCGATGGTTATTGTCCGGCAAAGTCGAACTTCCTTTAAGCAAAAAATAAATTCGCTGTTGAGAAACAACACAGCAGATTGCTGATCGACTTCAAAACGTTTCCGTTCGACGATTTTCCATCCTACGTATCGGAATTATTTCAATATCGCTGGAAACCCCTGATCGTAGCAATGGAGTTGCGTGAACACCCGAGCGTTTTGTGGATGGATGCTTCGGTGGTTCATAGCGCTTATTTGGACGAAATTCTGAAGGTATCTCGAAATTGCGCTCAATTGGCCGAAAGCGAGCATTCTGAATTAGATTTTGTGGCCAAGTGCCCACGCTTTCACTGGCTACTGTTCTCGAATGCGGGATGCAGTATATATGCCGCGACGGATCCAGGAATGTACGATTTTTTGCCATTGCCACTAGAAATCGCCAAAAATTTGACGATGCTGCAAGGTGGTTTGCAGCTGATTTACGGCCTAAATCTACTCTTTGACCGAGTGCTCAAATACTGGGTACTTTGCGCCTTGGAAGAGTACTGCATGTCGCCCGAGGACTCCTGGTCGCTTTGCGAATTCACCAATAATACTTATGCGGATTATGCTGGCTGCAACAGATACGATCAATCCGCTTTGAATATATTATTAGCCTGGTCAACGAGATTCCGCTTATCAGACTATTATGAGGATGAGGCGAATGACGTTTTAGCTGTGAAGCGGCTACCCTTCAAACTTCCACCTTTAGTTTGATGACACTGAATTTGATACATATACTCATGTAACTAGCTATAGTCTGCTTGAAAATTCTTTGGACTTATACAATAGTAAGCAGACATGGACAGCGACCAAATTCTGGGGGTCTGGGTAGTGCAAAAGCGGCAAAAATCCCCAAAAATTAGCCAAAAACATTCAATTCTGTGGGGTTTCTATCGACTTTTTGGGGTCTACGGTACTTTGAGCACAAACTTTCCCCCACGCTCATATATGACAGTAAGTTGATTCAAAGGCGTACACAATTTAGCCAAGTCAGCGTAAAGTGTCAGCTTTCAACTCCCCTAACGTCCACTGATTCGCTATCTCAAATAAGCTGTGTAGCATTTTAAACATGTAAGTACATGCGCCGCTTTCCCTTAATAGCCTTACTGTGAAACGCTCAATTAATGTAAAATTAGATGTAAAATGTAAAACGTAAAAACAAAGTAATGAAAAGCTTGAAATCCTCGCGGAACCGTGTTTTATTCCATCCTGTTGGCTTTTTAGCCTGCGCAATACGTCGGTTTACGCTCTCACCATGCTTGCCTGAAATCAAAACTAGTCTTGAGTACCAAAGTAAAAGTTATTTAAGAGCAAAATAAATTGTAATCCGGCTAACCAACCAGATGGCGAGAGGTGGGTGCAAAGAGGTCTTAAGCCCAGGGGCGTATTTAAAGGGGGCGGGCTGGCGTCCGCTCCCCGTTGGCCAAAAATATTTGGCGAGATAAAGAATGGATATGCAATTTGCAATTATTTTTGGCCGTCAGTGACCATAATTTCTCAAATTTTTCCGGCGGTACGCGCCGGATGATACCTGTTAATGACGTTCATATTTACTTTCTTGGCGACTGCTGGAAGCCATTTTCTGTTCATGTAGGTGTCAAAACAATTTTAGCAGCAGAAACAGCTATTTTTGTATAGTTTTCTTCTATTTTCAATTAAAAATTTTGATGTTACGCATCTAATGCTATAAATACAGGAAATCAAGCAGTAAATCATGCTTCTAGACTTCTATCCGCCTCAATCTCACAATTTCTCCGGCGCTTCGCGGCAGAATTTTGTTAAAGTCAAAGAAATTAAATGATTTTTCCGCACAAAATTGTCGAAAATTCTGAAATTTCAAGAAAAAATTTGCGTCAAAAGTGATTTTATGTTAATGTAAAACACTGAAAAAACGCTGTTTCGTGCGTTAAGGGCAAATTTTTTAACCTAATTCTTGACTGTTCTTCGGAAAAGTTTGGATACCGCCCCCTGGGAAAATCCTAGATCCACCATGGCTTAAGCCGTTCGGTTGAATTTTTAACTGTAATTTTCCAAAGAGAGTTACATATCTCAGCAATTGTTTTGACTTACGGGTGTATAAAATGCGACTGTGAGAATATGAGCGATTGTTTTAAACCTTTTAGACCTACCGATCCCGATTTTCTGCGCATTGCAGGTGGCTCAAAAAAAGGATTCCTACAAAACGGTTATGATCATAGGTAAGCGTGACGTACATATCGCACAATGGCAAATTTTCTGGAAAAAACAGATGTAATGGCAACAAAATCGTAAAGTTGCATTGATTTACAATACTCTATCTAATTGTTTTTTTTTTGGTTTACTTTCTTGTAAACATCAGTTTTTTAGTAATTTAAATTGTGTTATATAGCCTAGGAAAGAATGCAGAGATCATCCTTATAACTTTATTGTATCTAACTTAGAGTAACATCCTTCCATAAAGATATGTATCGTTTACAGGAATGGATAGGAAAAAGAAAATTGAAAAATATACAGAAATATAAAAATAGCAAAATATAGGAACAGAAGAGATAGATACGCAGAAAATTTAGAAACAGAAAAAATAGAGAAATAGAAAAACAATAGATAATAGAAAAATATGTAGAAAATATGGGGAAAAGGGAAAAACGAGGAAAACATAAAAATGAAAAAATTTTGAAGAATACGAAAATTTCAGAAAATAGGAATAGGATAAAAAAAGAAAAATCTTTGGCTACAATATCGTTAACTTGTAGCTTTGGATTAAATTTCGTTTAATGCGACGAATTTTTGTAAACCCAAAAAGTTAACTGTCGAATGCAGAACGGAATTCGAATATCGATAAAAAAAACTGACGAGGCTTTACTAAAAAAACAAAAAAAATTAAAAGTTCTAAATCAAAGAACATTAAATAGTTAAGTAAAAACGTTTACCATTACAAATAAAAATTAGATTGACGCTCTAAGCAGAGATTATTTTGCGATGTTTTGGGTCGGCGATAAATGAAATGAAGTGGACTTTCTTATGTTTCCGAACATGCTTTATTCACACACATAAAATTTGAACTTCTCAAGTGAAGGAGCTGGAAATAAAACACTTACATAATCAAAATCGTCCGCGGTAGCTCAATCGGTAAGCAGCGGCCTGGTAAACCATTGGTAGGCACGTAGCCAAGATTACTTGACCAACAATGCGGACACAATTTAAAGTGAAACTACTTAAACATAAGTTATTGAAACTCGTATTCGGCTATAGAAACTATTAAAAATCAGGCACTTATCTCTGGGGGATGGGAGCTTCGTACCCCAAAATTCAGGAAAATCGGAAAAATATGACTTTTTAAAACGTTATTTTGTACTTTTTTGGGCTTAGTCCCCCGAAAATTGGTGTTGGTCCTCCAAAAATAGGATCGAGCCAGCTACGTGTCTGAAAAAGATCAGCCACGTATCTATGGGATTGAGGGAATTCGGACCTCCGAATTCAGAAAAATTGGAAAAATAGGACTTTTTAAACGTTATTTTGTGCTATTTTTGGCTTTTTAGGCTTAGTCTTCCAAAAATTGGCGTGGCGTTGATCCCTCTACCTCCAAAAAATAGGACGGCCAGCTACGTGCCTGCATCCATATACTAAAGATGGAGTTTTTTATGTTTAAAATAAAGCCTGAGCTCTTTGTTTGCTCGGCTAACTTGGGATTTTCGCATTGATCTTCCGAAAATCTGTTGAAAATAAAATGCATGTATATCGGCTTAGTATACAAATTTAGAAATGTGACCTTTTTTTACTATTTACAAGCGGAAAAATGATTCTCACAGGAGCAAAACACAAGCATGAGTTGCATATAGCATATAGAATAGCTTCAGCAATCCTGAAGCAATGCCAAATTATTTAGGTATTTTCCCAAACTTTACAAGAAATTTTCCAAACTCTGCAAAAAAATTTCCAAACTTTGCAAAAAATGTTATAAACACTGCCAAAAAATTTTCCTAACTATGCGAAATTCCTCTGCTCAAGCACGTTAAGCACGCAAAATTGATTCCAAACGCTGCAAAAAAAATTCCAAACTCTACAAAAAAAAAATTTGATTTTTGCAAGAAATTTCCCAAACTTTACAAAAAAATTCCAAGCTTTGCGAACAATTTTTCATGCTACATCAATTTACGCTTTTTACATTAGAACGTTTGACATTGATTATATGATGTGCTCATCAAGGTTTTTCATATAAAGATTAGCATAATAAAATTGGCCCCTGGGCTGTAGAAATTCTCATAAATTGCAAAGTGTGCTCACTTTGCCTCTTTCAAAAACTTTTCTGATAAACTTTGAGAAGCCAGAAATGGCATGTTCATCAATTCCTTACAAAATTTGCCTAAACTGTTTGCTCATTTTTGGCCAAAAATAATCGCCAAGTGCTGCGTCTGAAAAGTGTGTGTATTTTGTTATAAGCGGTGCAACGCGTGAATGAAAAAACACTGACCAGCCTCCGTTTTTTAAACTTTTTCCAATTCGGAGAGACAAAATCACTATTTATACTTTTAGCACATTAGAGACCCATGAATCGAATTTAGGTGGGTTGCCCCGCCATCTAACCAAAAAATACATTTTTGCGCCTCTGTTTCGTCAGTGGAAATATTAAACTTTTGCAGTTCGGAGTTCGTAAGAAATACCATCTAGTTTTTCGCCCATTTTTTCTTATAAACCATAGACAGGTGGGGTTCTAGCAACGGCGTATCTTTCTTTAACTAAAAAATACTCCTCGGTCCAATTGGGCCAGAACCCCTTTTTGATCTTCATTTCACTTTACTTATTATTGAGGAGAAATTAAATAGTCAAAACCGGCGATTATATGCAGCTAAGCTCGCTGATTTACCTGATAGCAAGAGACTTGTTCAAAGCCCTCAGCATCCACAGGATTTGATGGTTTGGGGTGCAGTTTCAATGTTAGGAAAAACCCCGTTGCATTTTGTTGAACCCGGCGTCAAAATACATGCTGATTATTATCAAACGGAGATCTTGAACAAAGTTTTAAAATCAGCAGGCCGCAACATCTTCACAAAAAACAAATGGACCTTTCAGCAAGATTCGGCTCCTTCACACAAAGCTAAATCAACGCAAACGTGGTGTCTCAAGAATTTACCAGATTCTATATCAGTCCAAGATTGGCCTAGCTGTTCACCGGACCTTAATCCTATGGACTATTTTGTATGGTCACGTTTAGAGCAGATGGCCTGCTCTAAAGGTTACACTAGCTTAGCTGGCCTTAAACGCGTTCTAATTGCTGCTTGAAAAAATTATCGGTGGCCGAAACATGCAGCAATTCCATACATTAATGGCGATCCAGATTATCGAAATGTGTTAAAGCCCAAGGAGGCCATTTTGAATAACTATCTTGTTAAAACAATTTGCATTGATTGTACTGTGGTCTGTATTAATATTGACCTGATCGAATAAATTTTGTTGAATTGAGAACAAATTTTTCATGTCCACGAACATATGGGCCACCCTGTCAATGTACTTGTATGTGTTGCTTTTAATAAAATACCTCCACATGCATTCTTTGAGCGTTCTCTCGAATCGTTCTACTATAGAAGCTTTCATTTCGCTATTAGTAGAGAAAAAGTCGATAGATTCAGAGTTAGGAAAGTTTTGAAACTCGTTGTTTACAGATTGTTTTCCTGCGTCCGGTTTGCAGTTTATAGGGTTTACAACCGGACAATGCAGAAATATGTTTAAAAGCTTCAACTATATCCTTAGAAGTTTTGCATTTCAGCGGCACGGACCATGCGTAGGTACTTTGAGAAAATGTCTATGCAGTTGAGTAGGTACTTAAAATTGTCATTGGGTCGGCTAACGATCGTATATTAGCCAAGTCGGCCTGCCACTGCTCGTCAATGCTGCTTACAAAAACTTTGTTTCGAGAGTAGCGCTTTATTGCGGGTTTGTGTAAAGTGTACGTGGGCTGCTTTTCTAGCCAAGCCTTTACCTTTCTAATCTAGCGATCGGGCGAATTTTTTCGCTCGAGTGTAAAGTTGATTGACGCCATCATACCCTGTGGCGGATCTAGGATTTTCCTAAGGAGGGCGGTATCCCAACCTTTCCAAAAGCAGTCAAAAATTGGCCCTTAACGCGCGAAACGGCGTTTTTTTTTTGGTGTTTTACATTGTATACTTGTACAAAAAATCACTTTTGACGCAATATTTGTTTCGAAAAATTTTAGAATTTTATACAATTTTGTGCGGAAAATCATTAAATTTCTTTGACTTTTACAAAAATCTGGCGCGTAGCTCCGAAAAATTTGTGAAATTATGGCGGATAGACGTCTAGAAGCATGATTTACTGCTTGATTTCCTGTTTTTATAGCATTTGATGCGAAACATCGAAATTTTCGATTGAACTATGCAGAAATAGAACAGAAAATGGCTTCCAGGTCGCCAAGAAAGTTAAGAAATGTCATTAATAGATATCATCCGGCGCGTAGCGCCGAAAAATTTGAGAAATTATGGTCACTGACGGTCAAAAATCATTGCAAATTGCATATCCATTCTTTATCTCGCCAAATATTTTTGGCCAATGGGAGCGGCCGCCCCCGCCCCCCTTAAATTCGCGCCTGATCATACCCCCTTTGTGGGTCGTCGTAATACAATTTTTTCAGTATATTTTCCATCTTTTTACCAAGCGTTATTTCTTTTCTAAGTTTTACTTATTTATTAACACCACAATACACGATTGACGTGACAATCGATACAATTTTCATTCAAATTTTCCCACATGTTTTTTCCATTTATATCGAGCGATGACCATAAACTACACAAAGCATCAATATCTTTGTTTACGATCGCCATATTTTGCGCGAACACCCAGAATGCTTCGCGTTTATCAGTTTCACGTTGCTCCTGCTTATACTCTTCGCTCATGTATCCCCAGAAACGAGCCTATATTTTAAACATTTTTGACGCTCAAAAAGCGGCTAATAGCTTTTTCAAAGAGCTTAGCAAGAAAATAATGATACGGTAGTTCTCCAGGAGAAGACGTGGTTACTTGCTTTAAAAAATTTACCTAGTTCGCGCCCTTATTTATAGACTTTTAGTAAGCAACCTTGGCCTATCCCTCCTCAGCCTGTTGCTCGGTGTAGCGCTTCAGCACTCGCTGCCCTGCTTCTTGCATGGCTCTATTAAATTCGCAGTACTGAGGGCACATTTGTATATTCAAGTACCACCTGCCTGCATTTGTTTCAAAAAATCCCTCTCCGAAATCGTTTTTTTGACAAAGATAGCAGAGGTGGAAGGCGGTCGGATTGATCGCCCATAGGACTTTATCCTTCAGTAAACGGCAATTTTTTTATTTCTCTCAACTCATCAATTTTTTCTGTACTGAGTTTTTAAGATAATTTACATTTGGGATAAATTGTATTATTTATAGTTTTCATGGGGATATACATATGTATAAATAAGACAGTTTATACCTGCTACATACCTACATGTTAGATACATTATTTACAAACAGATGGAAGCTGGCCAGAAGCTTTACAACCACATTATTATGCATTTGTTGCAATTATCGAAGGTTTCCAAAAGCCTTACAGTCAAATATTTTTGGTCTAAATTGGACATTGATTATAGAATGAGACTAATTGAAAATGATGCAAACGCTCGTCTTCATTTTTCGCGTCATATTATCGAATGCAATGCCGATGAGCTCATGACGCTCTGGGACAATTTCAGTCTTTGACCGAAAGAATACTATGCTAGCTTGTACGACAAGCTTATCGATGACCATGTTGTTGTTGATGTAGTACTTAAACATATATGGCGCGATGACTCATTTCAGGGGCAATTCCCTGGTAAATTTCCCCCTGGTAAAATTTCAATGCAGATGGAGTGCACTACAAACCTCTGTCATTGTCGTTGCTTGCGTTCTTATCGTCATGTGGGACAAGTACTTTGCCGTTTTCAACCGTAAATATTTTTTATCTAAACGACAGTATGACTCTCACGTTTCCAAACATTTTTACCAAAATTGCTCGAAATCTCATAAAACGCCCAGCATTTTTTCGCTGGATATAGAGACCATTCAGCAATGTGTTCTTGAAATTTTGAATTACGGGAAAAGTTGGGTCGAAGAACAGGAACGGCGAAGTTTTTCGGATTCTCACTACAAATTTTAATTATCATGTAGGTTATTACTCATATCGTCAAAAAAGTGTTATTGCTTGCGCATCGTGACCAAAGTTTACACTAGACGTTGTTATAAAATCATTACGATGTACACCGATAGATCTTTATTGTTTTATTATTGCGTTCGAAATAATATGATATTGATAATTATTTTATTGATTTTTGAATTAAATTTTAACAAATTATGGATTCCAGACGACTATAAGAATCGACGAATTACGCTTTGACTTTGTTGAAAACTTATTAACGATAAATTGCATTTAAATTACGACTACATCGCAAATTACGATCCATTGAAGCTTCATTTAAGCATCAGATCGTCGAAGCCGAAATCGAATTAACGAACCAGCCATTGGATATAGACGCTGATTCAGTGTACGCTCCATCTTTCGAAATTTTTTTAAATGAAATTCTGAAAAATAGTCAAAAAACCGAATTTTCGCTTAATACGCTTTTTATGACTTTTGGCCACAGCAATGCGTCGAAAAATTGAAACATGGATATTTTTTACGGATGTTAAAAATTACTTTCATAAGAATTTATCATCAATGAATTTGTTCAACGATTCAACTATTCGAATGTAGTACATATATGCGATTTTATTCTGTAAATAAATAAATAAAAAGGTCGGGCCTTAGTTTGCCTTTGAGTGGCTTGAGCGCGTTGCACCCCTATACAACGCCCGTCCATGCAGCAGGTCTTACCTTTCCATCCCTTCTGTCGCAGCCTACTGAAACATAAATAAAACGATTAACTTTACACTGCTGGGACTGCTCCCCATCCCTTAGGCTTACAGGCACCCTCCCCGGATACTCATAAGCAGAATCCCATTTTCAGGACTGAATGTGATGGGGTACAGGCTTGGGCAATCCCACACTACACTTTACACACTGGTTCGCAAGATTACACTTTACACTGGCCCTCTAATTTAGAACTCCCTCCAGGGACTGCTTAGGCTTGTCCAGGCAGATAGGACTGCTTAGGCCTATAGAGCAGGTCCTGGGCACGCCTGGGCATGCCCAGGCGGAACAGACTTTTCTCCTTCATCGTTGTGTGTGTTATAACATGTTGGACGAGGGACGCCCGCTATATAACTCATCGTTTTGTTCGGCTAAGTTTTAGACATCTACCAAATCGCCCTGCCACTGCTCGTCGATGGCACTTACTATTACCTTATTGCGACTGTATCGTCTAAAAGCCGGCT
Source organism: Mermis nigrescens (assembly GCA_036768485.1). Classification (NCBI taxonomy): domain Eukaryota; kingdom Metazoa; phylum Nematoda; class Enoplea; order Mermithida; family Mermithidae; genus Mermis; species Mermis nigrescens. The sequence continues at coordinate 186,158 of JAVLUZ010000659.1, forward strand.
TATGTAGAGATTATGAGGGCCGTTCAGTCAGCCACATTTTCACTTGAGGCAGTGTAATGTGCAGATTACGCTTTTAAGCTTGAGCGTACAGATGTTGGACACCCGAGTACCCTGTTTTTTGGTCGTAGTATAATTTATTCAAAGTTCTTTTCATTTTCATGTGATACGATGTGCATTTTTTACTAGTACTTATACACGTCAACAAAGATAATGTGACCAATGTTTTTTTTAAATTATTTATTATCAACAACAATAATAATAATAATAATAATAATAATAATAATAATAATTATAATAATAATAATAATAATAATAATAATAATAATAATAATAATAATAATAATAACGATTCACTGTACCATATTCACTTTTCATGTCAAATGATTCCACAAACTGTACAACACTTTATTCTCCCGGTTCACGATATAACTTTTGAGCAGCTGAGCAAATGGCCAGAACGCTCTTTTGTCTTCACTCTTCCGCTCCTCTTTGAACGTTCGACTGAGCTGGCTCCAGAGGCACGAGCAAATAGATACGACATTCCGGACCGAAATGAATCGTTTGCATCCTTTTTCAACGAGTCGATCGATGAAATGATAGTAGGTTAATTCGCCGGTTGAAGCCATTTTTTAACTCATATTTAAAGACTTAATGTATACGCGAGTTTAGATTTACGCGTCTTGATTAGAGTCATGCTTTAGAAATCTTTAACCGGCCTCTTGCATGGCCCTGTTATTTTCGCAGCCCCGGGCGCACATTTGAAGATTCATGTACCACCTACCCCCGTTCGTTTCGAAAAATTCGCGCTCTGACGAGTTTTTTGGCAAAATAGCAGAGTTGAACCATAAGTGAGTATATCGGTCTGTCTAAGTTCCTCCCGCACAGTTCAATCGGGCAATTTAATGGTCCGCCCGTACGGTTTCTCTCTTCATCCACAAACGCTCGCATTTTCAGTTCCTTGACTTCCCCAATTTTCTATAGATCATTACAACATTATTCATATTTATAAACGTGATCGTTGTCATGGACAAGGATTGCTTATAAAATATAATGTATCATACTGAAGCTGAATATCACTATTTGTTTATTAGTGTTGATATTTCTTATACTCGTACTCCTAGTATATAAAAAGTAATGGTTGTAACATGAGGTAATCTTTTCGCGAATCAGCGAGTGTAAAGCAGGGACGGCGGCACGGTCTCCACTTTATCATTATTGATTTATTATTTTTATGGTACAATTATACCATATGAAGCCTGTCGAGGACCCACCCCCACCCACTCTCCTACCCGTCCAATGCGGTAACGCTGCACACGCAATTGCATACTAGGGACGTGGTCAACCCGGCCGTCTATCCTTAAGCATGGGGGTATCCTCATGTATACTGCCCCCAGGATAGCACGTATAACTACTGCTGCAGTACCAAATAAAGCACCAATCAATCTTGTAGGCAAAACATTCTTTAAGCAAGTCATGTGCTTTTTAGCCGGTCGATTGGTGTTTGACAGCTCCGATTTATATGCTTACAGACCACACTTTGAAACAGAATCATAGGTAGCGCGATAGCGCTACCTAAAATATACTTGGCTATCCCTTTTTCTTATATGTTTATCACAGCGAGTGCGAAATTTGTGTCCCCCTTCACAGCAACAACGGCACACACCCGGGAGGTGCGGTTTTTTTTAATCGATAGATAATTTATAAACTCGAGGTTGGTTTTTTTGTTTACACTCAATACCGAGTTAGCAATGAGTGTGTAAACTGTAAACCGATACATCAAATAATTTGCGGAGTGCCTATCGTTTTTTAAATGATGCCCCCAAGCTATAGATTACGAATCTGGCCTTGAAATTTCTTTACACTTAATGGTTGTTGTACAAAAGTGTAAAGCATACGGTTTTTTACCCTTTGCGTGTCCTTCAGCTTATCTAACTCAATTTTGGTTTCTATGCAGTCAAATCAGATTTTTAGAGTTTACCTTGTGGTGGAAGGAGAAAAATACATTTTGTCCCTTTTTTTAGTCCGCTACTTTCTCCATTTAGAAGTTGGGATGAGTCCTATAAAATAAAGATAGAGCACTTTCTGAGGGGTACACGTCAAAGCAAATTGCGTTTATTTATATCAATATTTAGCGTTTTAGTGGGTGTAAGTGAAGAGTCGGGGTTTTAAACGTGTTTTTGTCTTGTTTTTTTCTGCCAGCTTCTCCGGTTATGAGTCTGGGCATGATCACAATTCTAAAAATGTACCAGGGTTCAAACTGCATACGTCAGTTGGGCTCATTTGTTTACACTCAACATTAGTGTAAATTGGTTTGCGTCTAATGTTTATTTGTCTTCAGACCATTGTGGCGACTCGATTTTTTCATAAATGTTGATCGGAATATCAATGTGATATCAGAATTACGAATCCGACTAAAATCTTCTGTATGGTGCTTGTGCAATGTTTACACTGCAAATTTACTTCAGTTTTAGAGCCTTGCGAAAGCTTAGTTTTTTCTTAAAAGGTTCTACATAAGGTCAGGATTACGAATTTGACTGTTAGTTTTCTCTACACCCAGTAGTTGTATAAGCTTTTCACTAGGCATTTATTGTTAATTTGTAAAGCTTACACTACAAATTAATTCTACTTCCACAGCATTGCAAAACGTGAACTTTTTTCCAAAATATGTTCCGTGAAGTAAGGAGTACGAATTTGACTGTATCTTACCTTTAAACCCAGTAGTTGTATAAAGTTTAGAATATATAAATTAACTTTAGTTTCAGAGCGTTGCAGATGCTTATTTTTTTCAAAATATTCCATTTGACGTGAAGATTACGAATCTAAGTTTAAGTATTCCTTGCACCTAACAGTTGCGTAAAGTTTATGCAGAAATCCTGTGATCTTTTTAATAAAGTATGTTTTTCTTGCTCAAAAAAAATAATGCTGACGTTAAGAACAATATTGTGTTCCGCATTCCTGGACTTCTGTCATTATTGCGGCACGTTACCGACTCATTTACTGACAAATTTACTCAAATCATGCAAATTAAAAGTGAGGTACTAGAGAAGAAAAATGCTCCGATGGAACAAAAAGACGAATATACTTCGGATTACGGGAGGGACTATGAAAAAGCTACCTTGTATGTATATGCCTAAAGTCGCAAAATCTGTCAAAAATCAGACTTTCTGTAAATCAACGCAAAAATCAAAGGATATTTCGCGGCCCTCGAAAAATGTAAATTTCTTCAAATAATTAAAGATAATCGAAAATGTATGCTTTTTGTAAATTGCTTCCAACTTGCTGCGTAGACTTGCATCGTATCGTCATTAATAGAAACCTGACTGCAATCGTATTTAAAGGTGATTTGTTTTGTTATAGCAAGCGAACCTGGCGTCCATTGCTTAGTGCACACTATCATTGCGGGCATGCTAATTTACTTACATGTAGTCTGCTTCAAATAAGCTAACGCGTTTCCTACTGCTTTAAACCATTAATTTCTCCGATTGTCTTGAATGCATCGATGTTTGCTTCATTTAATTGACTCATAAAGTCGCTCCTATAGTCTATTTCACGAAACCTTGTGCACGGATTACAATTCCTGAATCGGTGCAAATCGATTATAAGAGCGATATAAAGTGAAGCGAAAATGACGATACTGTGTATACCAACAGATGAGCATTCTAAATTTTGGCTAGACTAAAATATAATACAGTAGGCTCCCTGGAAGACGCTTTTGTAGCTATTTATTGTTGGCTGAAAATTGATTTGCGTGCACAAGGTTTCGTGAAATAGACTAACCTTCCCATAGCTACTGCAAAGCTAACTTGCTGCTTTTTCAATCGTTTTTGGGTGAATAATTAATTTTAATCTGCAGGCCACAGAATACACTTCGATTTCTTGAGTTGCTCAGAGAAGGACTGATTTTTGGCTGATTTTCGCGAATTTAGGCATGTAAATATGTAGATAGCTTTTTCATAGTCCCCTCTTTTTGCATCCTTTATAATCCGTAATCCCAAGCATATTCGTCTTTTTTGTTCCATTGGAGCATTTTTCGTTGCCGGTAGTAGTATGTTTAAAAATATGACAGTATATAGAAAACTTTTTTTTGTTTTGAACAATATAATCATATTCTATTCTAATATTCTTAAAATTCTTACAGGTAAATACAGCATTGCGTTCGAAAGAGTAAAATGAATAACAAGCTAAGTTTTGGCGCAAAAATTCAGCATTTGGATGAATCAAGCGTTTTGGGCACAAATTTTTGAGTCACCATATGACATTTTTGATGTAACTTTACAAGTTTACTATTTCAATATTTTCTGAGTCGACTACTGTTAGAAAAGCGTCATGTTCAAATGCGTACTGTGCATCGAATTTTCACCGGGTAGCCTTTTACGAGGGCTTAAAATAAGGAAAAAACCAAGCTGGTTTAGAAAGATAGGTAAATTGCAAAAGTTGTTCCGTGAACATGACGGGTTTGGCGATTGGAAAATTCATGGAAAATATCGCATTTTTTTGACAATACGTAGGTGTCTAGCTATTATATGCAGATGCGACAGCCATTCTTATTTTGTTTTAAAAAGGTATGACGAAAATTCTTCAGAACTGATAGAGAAAATTGTGTTTTAGCGAAAGCATAGAAAATTAATGTTTTCAGGAATACTGTAGGTCGTTTTTGCCTCATATCTCTATAGTAAAACGACCGGGACGGGAGCAAAATCCTTTATGCTATTTAATAACACAGTGATACAAAAACGTGCGCTTAATTTCATCAAAATCTCTTCTTCGAATAAATCCATTCTATCTCATTCTTAACTGCACCTGCTCCTATTAATGTCTGTAAATATAAACGCATTCTTGTCTTCCATCGATAATGCAACAAGTGCCATAAGTAGGCAGGTAGCCGGTTTTCTAAAATTGGGGTTGGGGGCTTAAACTTTGAAAACTTTGAAGTATCCCAACAACTACTTAAGATAGACAAAAAATCACGTTTTTGAGCTTTCTCAGCGAGCCATACATATTGAAGGAGAAAAGATTTCAAAAAAACTCAAAGAATCCATGTTCATTTCAATTGATTTCAAAACGTATGTTGTGTAAAATGGCGACACAAACGATTTCTCAGCACCAATCCCTGCTCAACCGTTCTGAAAAATTATGTACCGAACTTATATTTATTTCTTGTACATGGAGCGTTAGAAAATGTTGACATATTCAACGTGTTTACACAAAGTGGGGCTGTGTGAAAGACAAAAGTTATATAAAAAACAATAAAACCTGTGTCTATTAGCTCAAAAGTGTGCTAAAGTGGCGGTCTTTCAAATACGCTTCGAGAATGTCAATTTTAATCCTTCAAGTGACTTTTGCAAAAAAAACTCGTACTTTCAAAATTTTGGGGGACTAATCCCTTTTTGTCCCCCACAGCTACGTGCCTTAGAAGGACATTTCATTGCCGATGGTTTTACACCATTGACTGCAGAAGCCGGGGGCATGCACGCTATATTCGTTCTGAAATGAATATAGGACCTAGTTACTTAAGAATTTGCATCGCATTTAATAAATTGATCAATCTAACACGAAAACATTTAAAATTTCATAAAACTTTAACAACATCTGAATCATTCATGCATGATAATATTGATCGCTAAAGTGTCACATCCATAGCTCATTTTTGATTTCTGTTACAGAAAAAGAGATAAAAAAATATTTAGCTATAGAAATAAATTTTTTAACTTAAATTCATGTCAATGCCACTGCTGTTTGTTCGTTTTTTAAATTAAGATATTTGTCAATTTTATTTAATTCATTGGATGTAAATTATTTTCTTTAATTCTTTTAAGGTAATGCTTAATGTTTAATTGTATAAAATGTAAATAACAAATTCAAAGGACGTTATAATGTTATCGTATAACCAAAAATCATGATTGTTGTGTCCCGATTCTCCCACCATCTCGATTCTCCGACCTTTCTATATATATATATATATATATATATATATATATATATATATATATATATATATATATATATATATATATATATATATATATATATATATATATATATATATATATATATATATATATATATATATATATATATATATATATATATATATATATATATATATATATAAAATAAAAATATGTCGATTGGAATACGCGCACAGAGCTTAACTGAAATTGTTTGCTTATCTACATGGCTCAGGCTCTTGGGTGCTCGTAATTAAATAGGTACATAATCGTATTGTGCATATGTCAGGAATTCGGCGCCAAATATGTTTTTGATCACCGTCAAAACATTGCTGGATTAATCCAACAAAGTTGGGTGTTAATTGAAGTCACAACCTTGTTGAAACAAAATTGGACTCAACAAAGTTGGGCTAATTCTATACAACTTTAATGCACAAGACCGAACAAAAGTTGGGAAAAGCCTACCCAACTTTTACGGGATATCTACATATGTGTTTAAAGTGATTAAAGTTGGGTTAATCCTACCCAACATTCAAATACGTGTACATACAAGCAAACAGCTATCAAGCCGACGCATGTACATGCAAACGAGGCGCAAAAAAGCTTCCCATGTTAAAGATAGGATGCAAGTAATGCTGCTGCCGGCATGATATAAGCAAATTCTGTAGCATTATTGGATATGTTCAGACGCGAACATGCGCTGGCTTTCTATGTTAGGCATAGGCAGACGTGGGCGTGGGTTGGGGGTATGGCATCCTTCCTCCCTCCAGAAGGCCGAATACGCCCCTAGAAACCAAAATACCCCCATAATTTAATTTTTGAAAATTTTTTCTCGCGATTTTTTGATGCCAACGGATAGTGCTTGATAAGAAACGTTGAAAAATGTTTTTTTCCGCCATACCATCATTTTTAAGAACATTTTTTGACCTTTGAAAACCTTAAATCCTCTTAGAATTTTGGTGCTGCCCACCTATGGGCATAGCTCAATTTTTGTTCCGTAAATCCAATACAACTTTATTTTTGAGTGCCTAACTCTGCAGGGTTAATCGTGCCCGCCACATGGAATTTATAGCTTTTTGCCAACAAAGTTGGGTAAACAGGCCATTAACTCAACTTTGTTAGGTAAATTCTACAATTTTTTACAGTGATGTAAGTATCTTATTTGCACTTTCCATTTTTCGTTCCAACTTTTGTAAGTCGGAGCAGAATTTCGTTGTATTCGTTACCTGGGGCCGCATCCGCATGCAATAGCTCGCGCTCAGGCTTAAGCTCGAGCTCAGTACACATTAACTAGGCGACCTATAAAGAATAGTGCAATATGTACCTGCATTTATATGTGACGTCGCATGTGGTATGTGCAACGTATACCCATAGTCTGTTACACGTAAGTTTGGGCATAAATGTTAAGAATTTTTTCAAGAGTAAGCCGACGGACCACGACAATTATATATCTAATCAATGCTATAATCGTAATCTGTGTACTTATTGTCGGACACAGATTTTAAAATTTAAGCTCTAACATGTGTGAAACAGACTTTAAATGTAAAATATGTAATGTGCATGTGCGCATGCACGTATCATGTTCAAGTACAAATGTGTATATCAAAGCAAATATCTTATGATGTCGGTCATAATCTTAATTGGATCTAATTAATTTTGATTTCAATTTTAAATTTTAATTGTTTTTCATTAAATTTACTTTTTGAATTAATTTCAAATTTTTTCACTTATTTTGATTTTAATTGTAAGTTTTCTCAAGTCATAATGTTCTGCATTCAATTTTTTATGAATTGCTAAATTAATTCAAAAATATAAAACTGCATTTTGCTCAAAATTTAATTTGATTTTTGTTTATCATTTTCATGGAATTTTTTTACGATTTCTATGTATACTCGTATAATACTGAAATCTGTTAGGATTAATTTAATCATTTCAAACATTGTTTTGACAAACATTTGCCGATGTAAATACGTTTCAGAATCGGCAAATACACATAGAGTTCGAGCCCAAGCCTGATGGGCAGCAGTTTAACTTTAACACAGCGCTGACCGCGACGTCAAGCTCAATTACAGGAGGAAAACAATATTGCAACCCGCGCTCGAGCTTAAGCTCGAGCTCGGACTTAGGCTAGAGCTTAAACTCGAGCACGCGCTTAAGCTCGAGCTTAAGCTCGACGTCGCGCTCAACTGATCTCGAGCTTAAGTCCGAGGTATTGCAACCGATGAGCGCGACGTTAGTGAAAATAGGTCGAGATGATCGCGAGCTCGAGCTTAAGCTCGAGTATTACAACCGGCCCCTGGTTAATTGAATAAATACCTGTATCACGCATCTATGCTTGTACGTACTAAGCATGTGTTTGTGCTGCCCGAATGCATTTCCAAAAATGCACTGGGGCCGGTTGCAATACTCGAGCTTAAGCTCGAGCTCGCGATCATCTCGACCTATTTTCACCAACCACGCGCTCATCCCTAGCAATACCTCGGATTTAAGCTCGAGCTTAAGCTCGAGCTCAGTTGAGCGCGACGTCGAACTTAAGCTCGAGCTTAAGTGCGAGCTCGAGCGTGTTAAAATCATAGGTGGGCAGCACCGAAATTCTGGGGGAAATTTCTGGGGGGGGGCTGAAAAAATTTTTAAAGGTCAAAAATTGGTCTTAAAAGTGGTCGTATGGCAAAAAAAACACCATTTTTCGACGTTTCTCATCAAGCTCTATCCAATGGCATCAAAAAATTGCTAAAAAAGCAAAAAAAATTTTCTGGGGTAGGAGGGGGTATTTTAATTTCTGGGGGGGGCGTATTTCAACTTCTGGGTGGATGCATACCCCCTCAAACCCCCCTCACGCCCAAGTGTGGTTACACTATTATTTCCCTTCCGTAATTGAGCTCGACGTCGCGATCAGCGCTGTGTTAAAGCTAAGCCTGCTACCCATCAGGCTTAAGCTCGAACTCTATTTGTATTTGCTGATTCTGAAACGTATGTAGATCGGCAAATGTTTGTCAAAACGATGTTTGAAATGATTCAATTAATCCTCAAGAGATTTCATTATTATACGAGTATACATAGAAATTGTAAAAAATGCCATGAAAATAATAAACAAAAAGGAAATTAAATTTTGAGTAAATGCAATTTTATTACTTTAGAATTAATTTAGCAATTCTTGAAAAAATTTAATGCAGAACATATTATCATGAAAAAAACTTAAAATTAAAATTGAAATTAGTAAAAAAATTGAAATATAATTTAGAAAATAAATTTAATAAAAACAATTAAATTTAAAATTGAAATAAAAATTAAACACATTTAATTAAAATTATGACTGGTATCATAAGATGTTATGCTTTCATGTAAACATTTAAACTTGAACACGAGACGTGCGTGCTAATATGCACATAACATAATTTACATTTATAGTCTGTTTCACACAAATTTGGGCATAAATTTTATGAACGACGATAAGCTGAAAGATTGCAATTGTAGCATTGATTAGATATAAATATAATTATCGTAATCCGTCGGCTTAATTTCGAAAAAATTCTTAAAATTTATGCTCAAACTTATGTGAAACAGACTATAGGTACATGTTGCACACACACATGCGACGTCACATATAAATGTAGGTACAAACTGCGCTATTCTGCATAGGTCGGCTAGTAACATGTACTGAGCTCGAGCTTTAGCTCGAGAGCTCGAGCTTTAGCTCGAGCTTCAGTTCGAGCTCAAAGGAGTTGATCGCGAGGTCGAGAAAAATATTGCAACCGGTTTCTAGTTCGCGATCAGCTGAGCTCGACATGTCGGACTTAAGCTCGAGCTCGAGCTTAAGCCTGAGCGCGAGGTATTGCTACCGGCCCCTGGTCAGGCACGTAGCTGGCCCTCCTATTTTAAGGAGGATCAACACCAATTTTGGGGGTATAAGCCAAAAATAGCACAAAATAACGTGTAAAAGGTCCTATTCTTCCGGTTTTTCTGAATTTTGGGGGGTCCAGACCCTCCCAATCCCCCCACAGCTAAGTGCAAGCCCCTGGTGTCCCTTACTCGCCAACCCTTAGCATGATCGGAGATTCGGGAAAGTTGGATAATCGGAATGGTGGGAGAAACGGGACAGAGCGAAAATCTAATCTACATAAATTCTTGTCTTACAATAGCTTTCATTAATTAGATATTGTATGTATGTGTGTGCAATATCAATCACGGCAACAAAAATTAGTCAATCTTCATGATGAAATCGAGAATCGAATGAGAGATTATGGGCACTATAATAAATACTTAAACAAATCCGTTGAATCACGGGTTAATTTTTTCAAACATTACTCTATGTGAATTATTGTAACTCCATGCTGAAGTACATATATATGTATCCTCTGATTAATTGCAGAATGAAATAATGTCAGTTTATGCATAAAGTGTGAATAAACTGACCAATTCAATTGAAATTCGAAATCTACTAACCAAGATTAAATGTTTGCTTTGTCTATTTGACAGTATTGTCAGATGATTTGGGTCTCAGTTCAATTAAATAACATTTAAATATACGGGTGACCACCTGCTCATTTTGATGTGCGATGAAATATCAGTGGGATCACCATTTTTGTGTAAGACAAAGATTTTGAGGCTCGTACGAAGATTTTTCGAGCGGTCCTTGAACGTCTTTTTGCAAAAAGTATAGGTAGTTTTTTGGCCGATTTTGGCAATGTGCAAAAAAATCGAAGTTTTTGTACAGAAGAAACAGTGAGTGGGATGAATAATTGGTTAGAGCAAAAAAAACAAAGATTAAATAGGTACAGTGGCAAAAACCTCACAACATATTTTCTAACCTGATAGGTCAGCAGAACTATCAACATTAATGCCCATAAGAAAAACATGATGTTTGGTGGCATAACAATTCTATAGAAAACTTTCAACGTTAATGCACTCCTTGTATGAATTTTCTGGTAACTTGAAGATCACAGCAGGTATTTTATGTTAATATATGTATGTAAAGATATATTGTACTACAGGTACTTATACAAAGTTGTATTTATAATGTCTTGTCATTTTTATTTTTATTATTATTCTTTTGTCATCATGTGTTGCTCGCTCACAAATCTGAATATTTTGACAGTATTTCTACCTTTTGAAATAAAGTTTTCGCGTTTTATTTCTCGAATCGGCCGAGCGTAAGTGAAAGCAGCAAATCTAAATAATCGTATGCAAAACAATAATGGATCGAGTAAATTGGGCGCTTCAATGCCCAATGACTATAGTCTATTTTACGAAAGCTTGTGCATGGAAATCAATTTTCAGCCATCTAGCTAGCAGCTACAAAAGCGGTTTCTAGGCAGCTTACTGTCACACAATTTTGCAGGGTAAAACTCCATATGCTTATTCATTGCTATGCGCAATAAAATAATTGCTGCTTCAGTTTAAACTGCTTTCATAATTGATTTACATTGACTCTAGAATTTTGATCCGCGCACAAGGTAACTATGTTTTTCAACATTATCCCAATAACCTTATATAATCAAAGTTCGATCCAGTTTTTATTTTACACCAATAAATCTAAATTAATGCTCATTAGAAACGCATGTTTGTGTGATAACTGATATGTAACCACTAGGCAAATTTTATTTTTACAATAATCTACACGTTTCAAGTTTTAACCGGAAAAATTTACAGACATAAAGAAGGTTAAAAACGTTTTTTCGCTCCCACCCATCTCACAATGTAAATTTTGAACCTCGTTACTCATTTGAAAACAAACGTAGTCAACATGTGATCCTCAAAACGTTTATGCATACATTTTTGTTAGAGATTTGGTCGCAACTCATCAGCGGAGTTCTCGGCAGACTGAAAATCAACAAAAAAGTGGCAAAATGTACTCTTTCGCCCTAGCCTTTTAAACTTTGAATATCGTAGCTGAAGAACCAGCTCGAATTTCAAAAAAAACAAAAATGCATTCTAGAGGATTGCTCTACAGCCTCATGAGATCAATTTAAATCGAGGGCTTACCTAGAGTTTTGTGCACACTGGCTGACAAAAAGATCAAAAATTGCTCCGTTACGTTGCAACCACACCTGGGCGTGGGGGGGGTTTGGGGGTATGCAACCCCCAGAAACCAAAATACCCCCAGAAATCAAAATACCCCCCCAGAATTCAATTTTTGAAAATTTTTTTCGTTTTTTTCGCAATTTTTTGATGCCAATGGATAGTGCTTGATGAGAAACGTCGAAAAATGGTGTTTTTATCGCCATACCACCATTTTTAAGGCCATTTTTTTACCTTCAAAAAAATCTTGCACCCCCCCCCCCCCAGAATTTTCTTGCTACCCACGTATGGTTGCAACTCAACTTTACACGCGAATTCCAGGAGACCATCAATCAAATTCTTTTAATTAAACTGCTCGATTAGAGATAAAAAAACTTGAAGGTACTTTTGCTCAATGTCAATTTTTAGGCACTTTTGAAATTTGAAAATTTTTGGACTTCTTTCCGCTCATAATTTAGGGTGCTGCCCATGTATGTATATACTAGCAAAGAAAAATGCTCCGATGGAACAAAAAAGATGAATATACTTGGAATTGTGGATTATTAAGGATGTAAAAGGAGGGGACTAGGGAGAATCTACCTAAAGTCGCAAAATCTGCTAAAAATCACACTTTCTCTAAGCAACGCAAAAATCGAAGTATATTCTGCGGTTAACACATTAGAATAAATATTTAACCATAAAAATGATTGAAAAAGCAGCACGTTAGCTATGCAGCAGCTATGGGAAATGATATCGAGTAACAGTCTTTCCAAGCCAATTGAATGAAATAGCAAACATCGATGCATCCAAAACAATTGCAAGAATTGTTGGTTCAAAACAGTAGGAAACGCGTGAGTTGACTTGAAACAGACTAAATGTAGGTACACTAGCATGCCCGTAACGATTGTGTGCACTAATCAATCGGCCCCTGCTTTGCTTGCTATAATGTTCATAGCAAAATAAAACAACTTTAAATACAATACCACTTAGTTTTCTTTCAATCAGGATACGAAGCTAGTCAGTGTTGCTACTTGCCAGCAATTTAAAAAAAGGAAACATTATAGATTTCGTTTATTATCTGAAATTTTGAAAATTATTTAAAAAAGACACTTTTTAGAGGCCGCAGAATATACTTCGATTTTTTGCGTTGCTTAGAGAAAGTGTGATTTTTAGCAGATTTTGCGACTTTAGGTAGATTCTCCCTAGTCCCCTCCTTTTACATCCTTAATAATCCACAATTCCAAGTATATTCATCTTTTTTGTTCCATCGGAGCATTTTTCTTTGCTAGTACCCTACTTTTCATTAGCATGATTTCAGTGCATCAGTCAGCAAACACATACAGTAGCATACCACAATAATGACAGCAGTCCAAGAACGCGGAAAACATTATTGTTCTTAACATAAATTAATTGCCTCTAAATTTAAAAAATATTGTTTTAAAAAAGAGACTCCCTAGATTTCATAACCGTCTACCTTTTGAAATCAATCAGACTGCATAGAATTTAAAACTGAGTTAGATATGCTCTTGATTGTCGGAAGTATAAAGTTTACTATTTCTTATTAGCTATGGTAAATATATGTTACATTCTAAACAGTCCTGTAAGTTATAGAGGTCGTTCCACATTTAAATTAACTTGGAAACGACATATAACGTACCTACGGGACTTACTTAATGGCTACACTTAGCGCTGGTCAGGTTGCTAGGGCGAAACGCCGGACTCAACCACACGACCCTCAATAACTACGGTCTCAAACTCCTCGGACCTAAATTCGTCCGTACCTACGGAGCTATTGGCAGCTATGCCCTAAAAACCTAACGCAGTAGTAATTAAGTAGCCCCGGAATTTAGCCCTAGGTCAGTTGACCTATTTTGGACCAAAATAATAATTAACGCAAAAAGCTTTGTTAACTTGTTTTCGCCAGAGAATACCTATGGCGAAAAACTATTTCTTTTCTGGTTCCTACGAGCACAATGAACAATGAAAACAACAAAAAAGAGCTCTCAACCAGCCAGTCATCTTACATAATAATTATGAAATAATTTTTATGATTTTTAAATTGAAATTTGGGTGTTTGAATTTGCGATAAAGAAAATAATCAAAAGATCGTCACTTGGATTATTTGAGCCGAGTAATAAAATAAGGGATGTCCACCAATTCCGAACTAAACGCGATTGATCACTATGAAAAAGTATTGAAAAATGAGCTTGCTAAGCGAGAGTTGTAAACCAAGAGAAACTTAAAGTTTAAACCTACCATTAAATTATGAAGAGAATTGTAAAAGATTTTAAACTTTAAGAAAATTGAAAAGGTGGGATGTTGGTAAATTAAAAAACAAAGTTTTTCGGCAAAAATTCAAGAACTTCACGCAAATATCAAGTGTAAGGAACACTAACGCTTAGATTTGGTAGTAAAATAAATTTGTAGTATAAACTACATATTAACAACAAATGAATAGTGCAAACCTTACACAACTACTAGGTGTAGAGAATACTAACAGTCAGATTCCCAATTCTGATTTTACGTAGAAAAAAACTAGAATTTTACTTTATTTTTATCCTATTCGACCTCGCCCGACTTCTGAACAGAGAAAGTGGCGAACAAAAAATGTACAAACACGTATTTTCCACTGTCCACCACATTGTAAACTTTAAAAATCTGAACCTAACGCCCATTGAATGTAAATAAGTTCGGTTCGGGCCAGTTTGTTGCCCTTTGATTGTAGTAGGTTTGTATGTGCCAAACTTATGTTCCGCAAAATATTTGATATGATTTATCAATCAAAATACGAAAAAACCTGTTTTTTTCGCCCACTTTACACCTCAGATTTCGAACTTTACACCCCATAAACAACTCAATATTACGTTTTTTTGAACGCGGCTTGCTTCGACGTGTAGCCATTAGAAGTTACTCTTATTTCTATTTTATTTAATTAACCCCAACTTTTGGCAGTGAAATCTTGGAAAAAATCTGTTTTTTTACTCATCCACTAGAGTGTAAAGTTTAAAACCCTGGTACTAACTGCGATATTGATTGTAGAAAATGTCAGAAAAAATTTCCTAAAACTCATAAGCGGAGTTGTTGGCAGACATAAACATGTCGAAAACTCGGCCAAAATGTGTCTTTTCACCCCCAGATTTTCGCACTCTTTACACTCCCATTCGACAACTGAGGCGAAATTCAAAACACAAAAAAGTGTTATCCGCAGAACCTAAATAGATATATGAGTAAAATGAAGTACATGGTTTTGCCAAAAGGATTGAAAAAATGAAAAAGTCAGAATTCAGAAGATTCGAACCCATCATTCTTTGTTTAATACCGCATCCGAGAACGGAGTTGTCAACCACTGCGCCAACTAGACATATCAGCAGATTTCAGCTTGATTATCCTATTTTGAAAGATATTCATCATTCTACTGAAGTTCAAGAATAGTGCATTTATGATGATAAAAATAATTATTTATTAAAGACGAGTCAAAAACCTCTGAAATACGAAAAATCTGATCAAAAATATGCAATGCGGAGTTATCTATCGGCATTAGAAAATAGATGTATATATAATTCAAAGTTCACCTCTTCATACCTCAACAAACACTGGCTGTAGAAAAGTTTAAAGGTCAGATTCGTTATTCTGACCTTACGGAGAACATTTTTAAACAAAATTCATCCTCCACGATGCTCTAGGCGCAAAAATGCTTCTCGGTGTAAACTTTACACTTGTGCTAATACCGCAATATTGGGTGTATAGAAACAAAATAAACTGGGATCTGTAACACTAAGGTCAGGGCACCTTTTAAGCATAATTAGCATGTTCCGCCTACTTAGCGGAGTAGTTGAAGAGATATCGTATTTCGTCTCGAACCCTTTACACTAAAACGTTCACAGATCAAGAAAAATTGCGTTATAAGAAAGATACAACCCTCTACATTATAAAACCGATTGGACTGCACAGAAACCAAAATTAAGTTAGATAAGCTGAAGGACACGCAAAGAGTAAAAATCACGTATACTTTACACTTTTGTGCAACAACCATTGACTGTAAGGAAATTTTAAGGTCAGATTCGTAATCTACAGCTGGGGGGCAACATTTTAAAAAAAATTGGCCCTCCGCAAATTATTTGATTTTTTGCTTTATACTTTACACGCTCATTGCTAACTCAGTATTGAGTGTAAACAAAAGAAAAAAACACAGGCATCGAATTTTTTTAATTATCCATCGATTAAAAAACACCGCACCTCCCAGGTGTGTGCCGTTGTTGCTGTGAGGGGGGACACAAATTTCGCACTCGCTGTGATAAGCATATAAGAAAAAGGATGGCCAAGTATATTATAGGTAGCGCTATCGCGCTACCTATGATATTAATACCAAAGTACAATGGTCTGAGGACAAATAAACAATGAGTGTAAACTAGTTTACATCACTGTTGGATGTAAACAAACGTGCCTACGTGACGTCTCACGTTTGATTCTTTGAAAATTTCTAGACTCCAGGAAAAAATTAGGTTTCTGGAATGCTCAAAAACGCAGATAAATACATATGTAGTGTAAACTTCATGTAAACACCTAGTGTAAAGAAGATTTTGGTCAGATTCGTAATTTTGATATTGTTCCGATATTACGATTAATATTTATGAAAAAAATTAAGTCTCCATAATGTCCTATGGGCAAACTAACAATAGGTGTAAACTACTTTACAACACTGTAGAGTGTAAACATATGCGCCAGACTGGCATATCAAATTTGGTTCCTGGTCCATTTCTAGACTTGATAATCATGTTCCTGACTCGTAACCGGAGAAGCAGGCAGAAAAAACAAGACAGAAATGTATTTAAAACACCAAATTTTTGACTTTACACTCTCTGAATGTTAATGTATAGACAATTTGCTTTGACATGCACCCGATATAAAGCACTTTATTTTTATTCTATTTGACTTATCCCGACTTCTGGACGGAGAAAGTGCGAACAAAAAACGCAACAAAAACGTATTTTCCATCATTTAGAACACTGTAAACTTTAAAATTCCGTACCGAACTCCCCATTGAGTTTAAAGAAATTCGGTTTGATACAATTTGTAGCTTTTAAATCTTAGTACATTCCTGTGTGCCAAAATTCTGTTGCAAAAATTATTTGGTATGATTTATTAATCAAACTTCGGAAAAAACGTGTTTTTTCGCCCATTTTTTACCTCTGATTTCAAACTTTACACCCCCATAAATAACTCAATATTGCGTTTTTTTAAATGCGGTTTGCTGCGATGTGTAGCACCTGAAAGGCACTTTATTAATGCTTTCTTCAATTTGCACTGACTCATAAGCGGAAAAATTTGGCATAGATATCTTACTTAAAATCCGTTTTTTACACCATCCACTAGAGTGTAAACTTTAAACCCCAGGATCTAACTCTCCATAGAGCGAAGAAGACTTTGCTTATATGCAGAATGTAGCCCTTGATCCGCTCTACATTTCTGTCAGAAAACATTTTGAAAAACTCATAACCGGAGTTAGTATCAGACATAGACAGGTTGAAAACTCGACCAAAAAGTGTTTTTTCACCCCCAGATTTTCGCACTCTTTACACTGCCATTCGAAAACTAATGCGAATTTCAAAAAACAAAAAAATTTTGTGCCGATAAATCCATTCCTCTATAATCCTATGCTGTTTATATTGTTCGAGTCATCAATACTCAGTTGTCCACTTGCGTGACAAAAAGGTCCCAAAATTTGTCCTATGTTATAACGTTACACAAAAACTTTACACCTTCTTTACACAATCAGTTTTGAGTTTCAAGATTAACAAAAAAACACGGGCAGCGAATTTTTCTATTATCATTCTTTTAAAAAAACCGCACCTTCCAGAAGTGTCCCGTTATAGCTGTAGGGGGGTGCACAGGTGTTAGGGGTACCCAAGTATATTATAGGTACGCGCTAACGCGCTACCTAAGATATCTGGGTTTCTATGTCCTAAGTACTGAAATGCTTGTGAGTTGCAAGGCTCTCGAAAGACCCAAATTCTCACCATATATGTACAGACTGCAGGAGGAACGAAATTTAAGCGAATTATCACAACAGCTCTCCCATAATGACTATAGGGTATCTTCCCTACGTCCGAAATTCGGAGGGGGGAAATCCCGAAATCAGTAACTTTTTTGGTTCGAAGGTTTTTTGCAAGTGAAACGTTAAAAAGGATTGAAACATCATATATGAAATGTTTTAATGTGGAAGCCTGCAATTTTTAGTAGGTACCCAATTCAAATTTAATACTTTCCGTTATCTATATCAGTAAAAAACGTAAGAATTCATTAAAAATAACATCACTCTGTGCACTTTATGGGTAAACAGAACAAAAATATATAGTCTGTTTCATTTCTTCGAGAGCTTTTTCAGTACCTACCTAAATATTTTCGGTGGCTACAGTAATCCCTCCTTTCTTATTTACAGTATGTCGCTAGATCTCACTGTAGCTATACGTAGCAAAGATGGGGTTTTTAATAAATTTTTGCGGCATAGTTTATTCTCGTGTTCAAACAAATCAATCAGCCTACAGATAAAAATCGCGCATTCAGCTTATCCTAAGTTGGCACTTTAAAAACAATAGTTTGCAATGTTAAGAAACGCCGCGAACTCTCCGCTTAGCTCAGTGGTAAAACGTCGAAGCGACCCAGGTTCGACTCCAGCCGACAGCCTTTTATTTAACGCACTTACTGTAGTATGTCCCAGCACGGATTAAATACTTTAATTAAATTTATAAGGCGGATTAGTGCATTAAAATGGAAGAACTCACGCCAGCCGCTCTGACTGATCTGCCGAATTACAGTAATTCGCCTTGTTTCGCTTGCTGCAGCCATTAAAAGCTATCGAATGAATGAACCAGACTATATGTAGGTACTAGTCAAGCACTAAGCGCCAAAAATCATAACATCTTTGCTACTTTTATTACCAAAACTCATGCGGAATATGTGTGATACCTATAGTCTGTTTTACAAAACTTCGGTCATAAATTTTAAAACTGTCTTTGAACAATAAGCTGACAGATTGCGGTTATAGCATTGATCCGATATATAAATTATCGTAACCCTCGGCCCCCTGTCGAAGGGAAATTTTTAGAATTTATGAACGAAGTTATGTGAAACAGACTATAATTTGAAATTGTCTGCTAGTGACACGAGTCTTGCCCCCCAAAAGCCAAAAAATTTTTGGCTAGCCCGATTTTCGAAAAACATTAAAATTTGCGGCCGTTTTTACGTGTTTTTTGGATGTCATTTACCCCCCCCCCGCTAAACATGGCCATGGACTCCATCCCTAATTTCGATTTCGAACCGTTACATGTATGCAGCCGATACAAGTAAGACCCCGGACAATATATGTACAGCACAGGAATCCTGGGAGGTCAGGCTCAAACAATTTTTAAAAAGTGCCTTTTTTGGCTTAAAAACGAAGGTTACACGTCAAAAACGCTGTTTTTTGACGTTTCAGACAATGCTCTTTCTTCCTAGAACATGAACACGTAAGAAAATTTTCAAAAAAATTGAAAAAAATTGCGTAAATTGAACATAGACAGAAAATGTGTACACGGCGCCGAAAATTATAGATTTTTGAGCCAAAAATGAGCTAAAAACGCGTGAAAGGGCACGCTTTTAGCAACTTTTACGAAAAATCGATAATTCAGGGGCGGTCGCAGCCATTTTGCGCGAGGGGGGGGGTCAGTTGCCATGCTGGAGAACATCAACCCCCCAAGAAAACGTCTGCCCCTAACCTCTGCGGAAATGTATGCCAGGTACGACGCATTTATTTAAATATCGCATAAATATCTATCTACAAATACATTACGGACTACGATGCAACAGAAAAGACCTTTGTGACAGCAAATCGATCGATATTTCGCTCAAAAACAAATACAATTGAAAACGTTAAGTTTATCATGCGACGCTAAAGTTTGTACAGCTGTTTCCAAAGAAGATCGAATAATCAAATGCAAACAGAGAAGATACATTAAAAAACAGATCCAAAGAATGACATTGGAAATACGTGACCTGCATACGTGGAATGAAATCGAAATACAGTATCTATAATACATAGGCAAAACATAAATTCCCGGGATTCTGGGGGAGATGAGGGATTACAACAATTTTCAAAGCTTTAAAAGGCGCCGAAAAAAATTAAGCAACACAACTTTTCTACATTTGTCATCGAGCTCTACCCATCGACAAAAAAGAGAAAAGTTCGAAAAACTAAATTTCTTAACGTTTTACCAGGGTCTACGGATTCTGAGGAAAGGGTTATTGGATTCAGGGAGTATACTTCACACTTAAGCGTGCGGCACCTATAAATTAGTGACGTAAAAGCCTAAATTTTGAATGAATTTTGAACTTTGAATTTAGAATTTAAGAGTTGAAATTCGGGAAGTCTAAAAAAATACCATTTTGTCGAAGCTGAATCCACTCGCATAAAAAATCTCATAAAAACTTGGAAAATTCAAAAAATGACTTTGTAAGGTCCTATAAAACTTTGTGTCCACGAACATAGGTGAAAAGTACCAAAAATTCTGGGGGGTGCAGGATTTTTCAAGGGTCAAAAATGGCCCTAAAAATGATGATATGTCGAAAAAACACCATTTTTTAACGTTTCTCAGCGAGCACTATCCATTAGCATCGTTAAATTGCGAAAAAAACGAAAAAAATTAATTGAATTCTGGAAGGATTTTTTGGTTTCTGGGGGGTATTTTGGTTTCTCGGGAGGGGTGTATACCCCCCAAACACCCCCACGCCCAGGTGTGCCCAAGAGCACTTCTCACCCAGAGTCACTCATATTCTCACCTTCAAAAAGTCAAGATTTTTAACCTTCCCTAAATTTTAAGCATGGAGTTACTTTCTAATAGTTAGGTACCCTCCGAGATGTTATTTTGCATGTTCTCCATGTTTAAGTCAAACCCAGGCTGTTTATGAGACAAAAATTATGCAGAGCAATGAATCTGGAAAGGTACGCCAAAAAAATCGATTTGGCCTCACATAAAAGAGGAAAAACTTGCTTTTGCTCGAAGGCTAGTATTTTCAGGCCACTTTCTCGGTTTTCTGACATTTTTGCCGAAAATAGAGGGCCGTGAATTTCGAGCCGTTGCACGTATGATTTCGGCTGTTTTGAAACACTTTTCGAAAATTTACAATTGCGCCACCTAAAGCGTCACAACCATACGTGGGCAGCAATAAAATTCTGGGGGGGGTGCAAGATTTTTTGAAGGTCAAAAAATGGCCTTAAAAATGGTGGTATGGCGAAAAAAACACCATTTCTCGACGTTTCTCTTCAAGCACTATCCATTGACATCAAAAAATTGCGAAAAAAAACGAAAAAAATTTCAAAAAGTGAATTCTGGGGGGTAGGTATCTTTATTTCTGGGGGGAGTGCATACCCCCCAACCCCCACGCCCAGGTGTGGTCACAACTTAGGTGAACAATCAAATTTTAATTTTTGATACGGCCCCCAAATAAAGAGCCTGCATCATACATGCGCGGCAACGAAATTCTGAGGGACCTGATGGGGCCAATCTCGAAAAATAGCAACAAAAACTCAATTCATTGAAGTTTACCAATTTTTGGGGTCTTTCAAATTCTGCAATCTCCAGACCATAGATGCGCAGCAAGGCCGATCTGGGTGGGTAAAAGGGATCAGCCGATCTGGGGGCAAGGAAAATTCGGTTTTAGGGTTTTTGAGCCAAAAATGACCTGAGAAACTAATATAAACGATAAAATTGTGTGAAAACTACGTTATTCCACAGTTACTGGTCAATTTCAAATACTTTTGATGAAAATTTCCAATTACATCCATTTTTGACCTTCATTTTGCCTCATTTTCACACAAATTTTTCCATTTTCCTATTTTGAATGTAAAGACCATACCTAAGCATGTGGGGTTTGAGGGGGGTATGCACCTCCCAGAAACCAAAACACCCCTCTAGAATTCAATTTTTGAAATTTTTTCGTTTTTTCGCAATTTTTTGATGCCAATGGATAGTGCTCGATGAGAAACGTTGAAAAATTGTGTTTTTTCGCCGTACCACCATTTTTAAAGCCATTTTTTGACCTTTGAAGAAATCTTGCACCCCCAGAACTTTGGTGTCGCCCACCTATGGTCAGACCATTACGTGGGCAGCAAGAAAACTGATGGGGGGGGGGGGGGTCAGGATGGATAAAATTGTTAAAAATGTTACTAAAAATACAATTCTGGAGGTATACAGTAATCTGGGGGTTTCAACTTTTGGGGGTGGGAACAAACCCCTCTTACGCCCATGTGTGGTCAAGACAAGACTCTACCGCACATCTGATCAGGGCCCCCTACGCCCAGGTGTGGCCCGCTCGTATATATAAAAAATATCGCGACGAATTTTCGAATATGGAAAAGCTACGCCTTGGCGACCAGTTCGCCCGTTTTGGCGCCGCTTTGAAAATCGAAGCTAAAAAACGACGTGAGCACGTGGCTGGTTTGCCTCAAATTCAAAAAGTACAAATCCTGCTCCCAGTCGCGCATAAATTTTTTCAAATTTTTCTGCTGCAAATAGCCGCAGAGCACGAAAGACAACGCTCCAACGCTCACCATCAGCGAACCGGCTATGCGGAACGCGTGGTGCGATTCGCTTATCAGCACGATCACCCCCGAAACCAGATTCACGAGGCCCACGACGAAAAAACTGGCGATCACGAGTACCGTACGCCGGCTCGATGGCCCCTCTCGGGGCGCCTCCCTGGACTGAAACGGGGCGCGCGTAAGGTCAAAGGTCATAAATCCAACGGGGGATTGGAGATCCGCCCAAAGTTGGTCGCCCCCCTAAAAACAGAAAATGTTTGACCCCCTTCCGATTTTTTGGGAAAAAAACTTGCTGTTTTGGCCGTTTTCGGTGTTTTTAGCCATATTTAGCCAAAAATTTGAGATAATTTACGCCCCTCCCCTAAAAATGGCCGAGGATTATTATATGCATAGCATGACCGATCCGAAGGGAACTCAGAGATCTGGGGAGGGGGTAAGAAATTGAGTTCATTTGAAACCCTAATCACTTCAAAAAATGGTATGCGTGCTAAAAAACCGTTAAAACTACGTTATTCCACAGTTTCTGGACCTTCTAAAAATTTTCAATTCTCATCGATTTTCGGCCTTCACTATTATCATTTTCCAGAAAATGTCTGATTTTTTTCATTCTGGGGTCTAGCCCAAGACCCAAGCCCCCCATGCGTGCGTGTCTGCCGAGGACCCCCAGACAAAATTGTGTGCCTTTACATGTACGTCAGTTAACCATACCGGGCGTGGAGGGTTTGGGGGAAGTATGCATCCCCAGAAACCAAAATAACCCCTTAAAACCAAACCCCCCAGATTTTATTTTTTGATTATTTTTTGTTTTTTTTTAATTTTTTGATGCCAATGGATAGTGCTCGATGAGAAACGTCGGAAAACGGTGTTTTTCGCCGTACAACAATTTTTAAGGCTATTTTTTACCTTCGAAAAATCTTGTACCTCCTAGAATTTAGGTGCTGCCCGGTGGTCACATATGTAACAGGGGGATGGAGAATCTCCCAAAGTTGGTCGCCCTCTCCCCCAAAAGCCTGAAAATTCCGACTTCCTGCTTTTTAAAAAAAACGCGTTTTTGGCCGTTTCCAGGTGTTTTTTAGCCGTTTTTGTCGAAAATTCGAGTTAATTCCCCTCTTAAAATTAACCGGGGACTAGACAAGCACAGCATGACGATTCTGAAAAGGGAAAGTAAAATTTTGAGGTGCCTTTTTCGGGCTTGTCGAAAACATCGATTTTCGGCATTCCTGACGATGCTCTATCTTTCCAGAACATAAAACAAAAAAAATCGAAAAAATAAAAAAAAGATTCAATTAAAGTCAAAAATATAGTCCAAGAGTGAGTACAAGGTGCGAAGCGCTAAAAATTTGACATTTCTGAACAGTTAGCTAAAAACCAGTGGCGGTTCCAGGATTTTCTGACAGCGGGGCATGAAGCTAAAAGTTTTCCTATAAGTGTCAAAGAATTTTCCATAGTTTTTTAAATTAGAAAGGCCCAAAATTAATGCTCAAATCAACATTAATCCCCGAAAAACAGTCGAAAAATCACCGTAACAGCTACTAAATCCTTGTTCTGTACAAAAACTACTCTTCTGATGTAATTTTAAGCTTTTTTAGAGCGCCGAGATAGTCAACAAATGTCATTAATGATTACTATCCCGGCGCGAAGCGCCGTAAAAATTTAAAAAATCATGATAAAATTGGCTAAAATCACGAAAAAATACACATTATTCTTCATTGCGCCCAAATATTTTCTGGCGACAGGAGTGAGGGGCCGCCCCCGCCCCCTGTAAATCCGCCATTGCTAAAAACGATTAAAACAGCACCTTTTTTACGAATTATTATAAAAATTTTACAAAGTCGCGAATTCAGGGGTGAAAGAATTTCTCCGAGGGTGTACCCCCCCAATCGTGTATGCCTCCGGGCTAAATTTCGAGCCGTCACATGTATGTCAGTAGACGTGATCTCTAGCGATTCGGCCCCAAAAGTTTGCACTGCTCCCCGGAAAATTCCTAGCCCCCAGAATTAGCGATTTTCCGGGAAATTTCAATCAACTCGTAGAAAAGGTGCTGTTATAAGCGTTTTCAATTATGTTTGCTCGAAAGTATCAAATTTTCGCCCATTGACTCATTTTTTGACAAAATTTTGTTCAGTTTGATCGATTTTTTTTATATTTTCCCGACATTTGCTATGTTTTTTCGCTCTGAAAAGTTAGTGCATAGTCAGAAACGTGGCTAAATGATGTTTTTGACGCGCATTTACCTTTTTTGAGTCCAAAAAAGGAACTTCTGAATTTCTCCCTCCCCGGAATTCCCATGCCGCGCATGTCTGACGCACGTTATCACATATTATGCTACTCAACACATAAGACTATACATACACAAAGACTAATGCGTAAAAGTTCGTTTGCTAATTTTAACATCATCGTAGAATTTATGCATGAATATTATCGACAAGCTTCTGATAAAACTGATAATTTTTTCATAAAAAATATGATTATAGAACTCGCAAGAAATTTAGATTGCAAAAACTTGTCAGATAACTTAGAATTAGTTGAAAAAAAAATTTGTAGCTAGAAGATGGATAAATGAATTGTTAAATTTAGTCTCGTATCAGCTGAAAATTTATCTTTGTACCTCGTTAACATTGAGAGCTGAATACCTGTTTAAAAAGTAGCTATGCCGGAATAAATTTGAAATACAAATAAATGGAGATTGGCAGGGGCGGATTTAGGGGGCGGGGGAGGGGGGCGGCCGCCCCCCCGCATTGGCCCATAATAGTGCGCAAAATTAAGGATTTTTGAGCGATTTTTAGCGCTTTACGGCTTAAAACGGCTAATTTTTCCGCCCAAGTCAGGGTCCCACCCCCTTAGGAAGGTCCTGGATCCGCCACTGGAGATTGGTGATTGAATAAACGATCTGAGTTTCGCCAGACTTGTTTCTATCAATCATGCCTGCAGCCTGCAGGCCATTTTTATTCATTTATTTTCTGTTTCCTGATTTTTCACTTTTTTTAAATTCGTTTTAAAACACGGCGTCCATTTTTTATACACAATTTTTTTATTCATTTAAAGTCATTTTTTACTCCAATTCACTCATTTCTAATCATTTAGATTCTTTTTTCACTAAATTGGCTAATTTTGTCTCGTAATCACTGATTTTAATGCATTTTCACCCATTTTACTTATTTTTCAATCCTTATTTTCCATCCTTTTCAATCATTTTTTTCATTTATTATTAAAAAACTTTCCTTCATTTTGACTCATTTTTTAATCATCAAAGCTGATTTTTACTCACCTTCACTATTTTTTAAAAATTTTGCCTCATTTACTCTTTGTCACTCCTTTTCAATCATTTTACATTTATTTGTTTGCATTCTCAAGCATTTTCACTCACTTTCGCTCAAAATAAGAAATTAATCGAATACTCAATTACCATAGTCTTAGCCGTATACACCTTTACTGTTTCAACTAAAACATACTATTTTGACTAAAAGCTAAAAAAGAAATAAAAACACAACATATGTAAGATTACAAAAAAAACCTACAAACAATGACTTTTGACTGAAGCTACGGAAACTTGTCGTATATGCTAGCCTCATTTGATTGCCTGACCTCTGACCTGGCTGAGGATACCTCGATCGACAAGGTTAATAAGGGGTAAACACATGATGGAATCATACATTAAAGAGGGGGTAGGAGCACATATGGATGTGGTAAGTGTACAAGGGGTTTACCATACATGTAATAGGCGAGGATTGGGTTCCCCAACCAAAGCTGGTCGTCACCATACCTGGGCGTGGAGGGAGGGGGGGTTTGGGGGTATGCGCCCCCCCCGAGAAACAAAAACACTCCCCCAGATTTCAATTTTTGAAAATTTTTTTCGTTTTTTCCGCAATTTTTTGATGTCAATGGATAGTGCTCGATGAGAAACGTTGAAAAATGGTGTTTTTTCGCCATACCACCACTTTCAAGGCCATTTTTTGACCTTTGAAAAAATGTCGCACCCCCAGAACTTCGGTGTCGCCCACCTTTGGTCCTCACCATATCCCCCGAGGCCAAAAATTTTTTGACCCCCACTTTTGGCAAAAATTAATGTTTTTGCCGTTTTTAGGTGTTTCCTGGCCGTTTTAGCCAAAATTTGAGGTTATTTACCCCCCCCCTCCACCGTAAATGGCCGGTGACTCCCCAGCCCGAATTTCGAGCCGTGCTATTCATGTGTTTACACCAAGTCAGAATTCAGTAGACTCCCCGAAAATCGATAGCCCCAGAATTGAATTTTTGGCACATTTCTGGGCTTTTTGCCAGTTTGAACTACCCGACCCCAGAATTTGGTCGTTGCCCATGCAGTGGATCAGGGAGGCGATTCCACTTAAAGTCAACCCCGTCCCCCCGAAGTCTACGATTTTTACCCCGGTCCCTCCGATTTTCCGCATAAACCTGCGTTTTCAGGCGCTCTCTTCCCACGCTCGGCCAAAAACCGGAGCCTCGCCCCTAAACGTGGCCCGCAAACCGCCTCCCTAAATTTTAAGCCATAAGGCGTGCGATGGGATCATTTTTAGCTGAAGCAATCTTCCACTTACCGCCTAAGAATCGGGCCATAATCTCGATTCGCAACCAACGATAAAAACTAATTATATTTATTTTTGTAATTTAATTAGATTGGATTGAGCGATTTTAATCTTAGATTAATCTCAATTTGACCCCAGATTATTCAACAACCGAACGCACGAGCCTACTTTGCTCGAAAGACTGGCGTCGCTGAGCGACTGCTGGGGCGACAGGGAACGCGTGGGCGATTTGGCGCCATTTCTGGCGGCCATGGGTTTGGTGGCAGAAGGGGTAGGCGTTCTGCCGCCCGAAACTGCGGGTTGAACGTCGGCCAATGAGACCGCAGATCGGGGTCGGCCATTTTGCGGGTTATCCAAGGTCAAATTTTCGACTGAATTCGAATTCACCACAATACGGTGTCTACCGGCTGCGTATACGGATGGTAGCGTGTTAGAATTTTAGACAAAAAATCACAAAAAAATCCGCGTTTAGGCCATTTCGGGCCAAAAATTAAGGGCCATTCGCCGGACGTGCACGGCGTGAACATTGAAAATTCTGGGGGGGGGCAGGTTTTGAAGCGCCTTTTTTTGGCTCGAAAATGGCGAACGTACGAGTCAAAAACAGTGGCAAATCTAGGGGGGTGGGCGATACCACGGAATATGTTCCAGAACAATTTCGAGAGCAGAAACATTTATTTTAGCATGGATTTCTTCAAATTTAAAGCATGACTTTTCAAATTTCCGAAGTTATGCGTCAGATGCTACAAATAGTGGAGAGTGAGCCGTAAATCAAGCTTCTAAACGGTATACCGTCTAAATATCACACCTTTTCCGGCGTTTCGCGCCCGTCGAGGAAATTCAATGATTTTTTCGCACAAAATGGTCGAAAAAATTCAAAATCTTCCGAGTAAATCTTGCGTCAGAAGTGATTTTTTATAAAAGCAGATTATGTAAAACGCCGAAAAACGCCATTTCGCACGCGGAGGGCAAATTTGTGACCAAATTTTTGACTGTTTTAGGAAAAGTTGGGGTATCGCCCACCCCCTCAAATCCGCCCCGGGTCAAAAACATCGCTTTTCGGCGTTTCTCGCGATGCTCCATCATTCTAGATCATAAATAATTTCAAGAAATCTAACAAAATCGATTAAGTTGAATAAACTATAGGGATGCATTGGGTAACCGAACAAAATTCAGGTCCCGAATCCGAATAAACTGAAGTCGACTACCCGAAACCGAATTCGAATATATCTATTTTGACTACCCGAACCCGAATATTTTGACAATTTATTCGGTTGGTTCTAATCTTAAAAAGATCCTAGGCACTGCTTTGACATATACATATACATGGGCGTAAGCGGGGAGGGAGGGGAGGAGGGGGTGGCTGCCTCCTCCCCTTAACCTGAAGCTAGTTTTGGAAATTTGAGATAATGCATGGAAAACAACGAAAATCCACCTTTTTATCGAACAATCTCAAAATTTTCGGCGCGTCGTGCCGTAGGATTGTTATTTTCCATAAATCTGGCTCGAGCGCGGCCAAAAAATGTCAGTTTTCATAGCCTATTAAGAGAAAATGATTTTTATTCAGAAAAAAATCGAATTTCGCAAGCCTAATGGATAGAGCATCTTTGGGAACAGTAGAAAAATTCACTTTATTTTCAGTACCGGCCAACACATCCCGAAATGTCGAGTCACTAATTTATGGACCACCTTCCCCCAATTTAAAAAAATCCTGCGTACACCTCTGTGCATATTTGTTTTACCGAATCAATTGAATTAAGGCAGCTAGTTAGAAATTGAATAATTGCCTGAAAAATATTATCCGATTGTTAAAAATATATGCAAAATATATCACTAAATGAGAAAAACGATGGATGAGAGAAGCGACCAATAAAAGATAGGTTTCTCCAAGCACTAGCACAGAGCATTTAAGTCAAACTGGGACGCACAGCTCATGCAAGATATGCCAATTATTTTCCACATTAGCGTACGCGGGGAGGGCGGCCGCCTCCTCTCCCTAAGCCCAAAAATAAATTTGGAGAGGTAAGATAATGCATGAAAAATAATGGAAAACGGCATCTTTTCATCGAAAAATCTAGAAATTTTCGGTTCTTTGCGCCATAAGATCATTATTTTCTATAAGTTTGTCTTAAGCGCGGCAAGAAAACCTCATTCTTATAGCACATCAAGAGAAAATGAATTTTTTTCCAAAAATTTGAATTTCATGAGCTTAATGAATAGAGCATATTCGGTAACGTCAGAAAATGCACTTCATTCTGTGCCCCGGCTAATATATGCCGAAATTTAGGGTCGCCAATTCCGGACCGCCCCCCCCCCAAAAAAAAGAATCCTGCGTACGCCCCTGATTCCCCATGAGTTTGACAATTTTATACCTTAATCGTCTCTACAAAACCTCAAAACTTTGTGTCACATGATGAGAATGATAAACTTGTTTTGCGCCTTGGCCAATTTAATTGTGTGCAGCATTTGTCATCAAAACACCTTAAATTCAAAACCAAAAACGCTACAGATATGACTAATTTTCTTGAGCTTAGTGCTATATTGACAAATTATTTCCTTTTTTCCATTTCCGCAGACACATAAATCGCTAAAATGCACTACTAAAAGTCGTAAAACAAAGTTTCAGTATCCTCATAAAAATTGATAGCACGATAGTTGAAGAGGACGGATGGTTTGGGAGGTCAGCAGGGGCGGATTTAACGGGGGCGGGGTGGGGAGGGGGGGGGGCGGCCGCCCCCATTAGCCCAAAATAGTGCGCAAAATTAAGGAATTTTGAGCGATTTTTAGCGATTTTTGGGTTGAAACGGCTAATTTTTCCGCCCAAGTCATGGTTCCGCCCCCCCCTTAGGGGTACCGCCCCTCCCTTAGGAAAATCCTGGATCCGCCACTGGAGGTCAGCATACATGGACAAAGCGTACAATTTCATTCAACTCGCCATCAATGAGAGCCGGATCGGTATCAATGGGAAAATTTTGCCAATGTCGATAAGAAATTTCGCAAGTAAATTTCAAATCGAAGACAAATTATGGGTATACACAAAACATATTCTTAAATCAATTTAGCAACGACTTACTTCGTAAAATGACGGAGATTTTAGGAAAATACATGGAAATGATTTGAGAATCAAATAATCAATCAACCAATCAACCAAAAACTAACCAATCAGTAATCAATAACCAGTCAAACAACTAATAATGGACCGAACAATCAGTAAGCAACCGATCAACCAGCCAAACAACCAGTTTGTAAAAGGACAACCAACCAAAAAACTGGGCAGCTGGTATCCATGGGAAGACCAGCCTTCGTCCATGTATGGAGGTCAGCCCAACCTGAGGCAATTAAGAGTTAAATATCTATCCATCTTCAAAGGCCTCAAAACGTAGAATAAACATTAGAGCACGAAAGCTATATATACTGTTTCACTGCTTCATGATATTTTTTTACCATTTTTACCTATTCTGGGCTCCTTGTCTTCATCAAATTTTACATTTTATGTTAGCAATGATCAATTAACCCCCAAGCCCCCATATGCATATGTCTAGTAGGCAGGCACGTAGCTGGCCGTCCTATTTTGGAGTAAGGACCAACGCCAATTTTGGGGGACTAAGCCCAAAAAGGCCAAAAATAGCACAAAATAACGTTTAATAAGTTCAATTTTTCAGATTTTTTTGAATTTTGGGAGGGGCGGGCCGGATCGGACCCCATTCCCCCAGAGCTACGTGCCTGCTAGTAGGCACTCAGCAACTCGTGAATTTTAGGGGGATGAAAAATTTTCTAAGTGGGAGTGAAAACTTTTCTAATGGGAGGTAAACCCCATATCCCCCTATGAGCATGTACGAGGATTGATCAAAAAGTTCCCGGAATGAACCTATAACTTTTGATAGAATCAAAATTGAATTTAACAAATTAGGGCCGTATCACAGAAGGTTAGGTAAGATTTGCCTTTAGCTACCCTTAGGTAAACTCTAGGTTAGGTTAGAAATTGCCATATCACAGAAGGTTGGGTAAGGTAAAGGTAACTCAATGATCTTATCCTTGCTAAGAGCAGAGGTAAAGGTCTGTTACCATTCAATTAGTCTACGTTTTCAATGGATTTGATCGAATTTTTGGATGATGCAAGTGAAAACGAGAAAGATTTATTCTTTCATGCACACCGGCTCATTAAACGGACTGAACCGTTTGAAATTTACAATGACCATGAATTTTATATGTTATACAGATTTAGCAAGGTCAATGCCCATCGATTAATTACTCTGATTCACTGTTTTTTTTGTACGAAACAAAGATTTTAAGGCTCGTACGAAGATTTTCAGAGCCATGTTTGTACAACGTACAAAAACTTTTTGGGGCAAAAAAATAGTAATTTTAACACTTTTTAAAGTATTTTTTAGCAAAATTTTCAAAAATTTTAGGCGCTTCGCGCCGAATATCATAATTACATTGTATTTAACTCCAAGCGCTGGCATTAAACACTCCAAAATCTATCTTTAAGCATCTTTGTACAAATTTAAGCATCTTTTACATCTATTTCTACTGTTTTATAAAGATTTTATGCAGAAAAAAGAACTATTAAACAACTTTGCACTTTTTTCTGCCGTTTGAAGATAAAATTGACTCTTTTATCTTTGCGTTGCATTAAATTCATAAGCGAATTGGTGTCTATTATGAGATTCACTCAGCACATTGCAATCGCTTTATTATTTATAATTACGTAACACAAGTTATTTTAATTTACTGAGTCGAATTTTATGTGTAATTTCAACCTAAGACTCATGAAAGTTTTGGCGTTTCGGGCCGAACTAATATAACCAGCTGAATTTAGGACAAAGTTACACCTTTCGCGAAGCGTGCGGGTCACAGATAACAATCTAGTAGTATGTAAAAATGTGTACATTCAATAGCATATCTATACGTTATATGTACAAAAAAATTTTCGCTCGTACAAAGACTTTTCCGGAGATCTTTGTACATGTACAAAGAGGCTCGTACAAAAAAACAGTGCTCTGATTTCACCCTATCTGAAACAAAGAAGCACACGTCGTCATTATTCTTTATCACCCGAAGTTCATGTAAGCATATGCACGTTACATAAAATCAAGCTAGAAAAGAAGCAACATAATTTTACAATTGATAATATTGGCTGGTCGAGGCAATGTGGCCATCTGAATCACCGGAGTTCAAAAATATTGACATATGAATTAGCCTTTTTTGAATGAATACAAATCAATTTAATTTGTATTTTACAATAATTCAGAGAATGTCAGACGCTAAACTGAACGGATTTGCAATAAAAATGATAAATTTTCTCTTCTACCTAACGTTTACCCTTAGGTACTTACCTTGCCATCACCCAACCGTCTGTGATACCAGAGCTTGGCAAACCATAGGTAACTTACCAAGGCTGGTAAACCTTAGGTAGCTACCTAGACATTACCCAACCTTTACCTTTGCCATACATTTACCTTACCCAACGTTCTGTGATTCGGCCCTTGTATGTTTATGAAGCCAACCTAAACTGTATCAACCTGCAAGTTTTCAATTTTATCGGCATGTTTGTTGTTGATTGGTAGTCGTTTATCATTATCATACTTTGTGCAACTATGAAAAACTTCAAATTTGAAGTGGGCAAACATTAAATTCTTGGTTAAACTTGGATGGAATTCGAATGACATTCCGATCGCTCTGCAAAAGGTCTATTGAGACAGTGCTCCTAATAAAACAACGATTTATGACTGATCCAAGCGATTTAGAGGTGGACAAGAAAGCATTGAGGATGACCATTTGGAAGGGCGCCCTGTTGAGGCAATCCAGACGAAAATGGGACTGCTGTTCAGGCTGTAGTTGAAGCAAATCAACGATTGTCACCAAGTGTGGTAGATAAGGAAGTGGGCTTGTCCTATGGATCGATTCAAACTATTTTTACTGATCAATTGGGTTCAAGCTAACTTTCTGCAATATGGGTTCCAAAAGCTTTGCAGTGCTGTTCACAACGAATTTCTGCAACGCTTTTGGACCCCATCTTTCAGAAACTTTGCTTAAACGTAAACCATCGCTCAGAATACTTTGAATCTATCCATAGGAGAAGCCCACTACCTCAGCTATCACACGTACTGACAATCGTTAGTCTCCTTCAGCTACAGCCTGAACAGCAGTCCTATTTTCCTCTCGATTGCCTGAACAGGGCGCCCTCCCCAATGGTCATCCTCAATGCTTTCTTGCCCACCTCCAAATCGCTTGGATCAATCATAAATCATTTTTATTAGGAGCATTGTTTCAGTAACTTTTTCAAGAGCGATCGGAATGTCCTTCGAATTCCATACAACTTCAACCAAGAATTTAATGTTTGCCTAACTTCAAATTTTGAGTTTTTCATAGTTGCACAAAGTGTGATAATGATAAACGACTACCAATCAGCAGCAAACATGCCGACTAAATTGAAAACTTGCAGGTTGATACAGTAAAGGTTCACCTTCATAAACATATAATTTGTATAATTAAATTTTGTTTCTATCAAAAGTTATAAGTTCATCCCAGGAACTTTATGATCAACCCTCGTATGTCATTTACTCCCTTCTAAAAATGGCTGACTACTTCCTCCCTAAATTTTTTAGCTATCAGGTGCTATAAGTACCAACTAGTGCCTTTATGACAGATTATTTCCAGAATGGTTGTGTCCGTCCCGTTCAGAGCATAAGCATCGGAGTATTCTATGCTGCGCTAGTCGATCCGTCGTAGAACCAAACGCGATCTGCTGGTTTCAATCCCCTAGAAGCGTTCCCAAACCTGAGAATTCTTCCACCCCATCCCAATTTTTGATTTTCCAAAAATCGAAGAAAAAGATTCCGTTTTAAATACTCATTTTTGACTAAGTTTTATTATAAAATTTAAGATAATAATTAGCAAAACATGTAGCTAAGTCTGTAAGCTTCCTTGGCATTTTTTCTAATTGAAAAGAGTCTCTTATGATCTACAAATACAATAAATTCAAAAAAGTCGAAATGATCTCACTAGGATTTGAGCAGTGAACGCTTTCATACCCATACAACGCACATATACAGCAATATCCCAATATGTAAGTCATACATGTGACGGCTCGAAATTTGGGGGAGGGGGTAAATAACCTCCCTTTTACACGGTCAAAAAACGCCTAAAAACGGCCAAAAAACGTCTAAAAACGGCCAAAAATTCAATTTTTCCTAAAAATCGAGGGAAGGGGGTCAAAATTTTTCTGGCTTCGGGGGATGAGGGGACGTCCGACTTCGGGTGGGAATAGCCCCCCGCGACCTCCCTGTTATATGTATGATGTAAGTGGTGAGTCAAAAATTCTTTACTACCTTACATTTTTAGCAAAAACTTGTGTTTATCAAGAACTCTTTCTAGGTGCTATTTGCTATTTTCGGCCCAAACTTGAAGGTCATTCAATTTACCCTCCAACCAAAAACGATCAACTACCACCTGCCAGAATTTTGAGGTGATACATCTCTGTGTAATCTAATGCTGTTATGTTCCTAATTTATCCATAATTCGCCAGATTTATTAATGATGGCTTTTTCAAAATAATCAACAATTACTGCCTCTCTCTCTTACCTGATTCTGAGCTTGCAGCTGGGCGATTCGTAGAATTTTGTCCCTTTTTGCTACCTGATGCATTGCTTCTGCTGCCACGACTCCGACCTGGATCTTCTATTTCTTCAAGCATTTGCAATAAATTAAATTACGAGAATGTCTTCACGAGATTGAGCTACCACATATCTAACGAATGACTTATGAAATCACGGCGAAATCGACTATAATTGAAATCTAAATGAATATTTAATGTCCGCTCAAAATTTTGTTCGTCGGATTATTCTAAATAAAATCCATTTTTGACATTTTCAAATACACTATGGCCCGCTGACGCAGTTGAAATTGAGAAATAAAGTCATATCATATAATATCAGATTTGAGTCATATCGCAAAAAAATTTCATAATTTGAAAAAAGGAAGAAAAAATACTACTTTATAGTAACCAATTACAGAACTAAACTAAAATGAAAAAAGGTCAGGTACGAGTCGCATCAACTTTTGATTATGTGCATGTATGCAAGTGCTGACCATCAAATATCATCAAAAATAGCGAAGGAATGAGCGAAATGCCATTTGATCCCTGATAATGCAAGGCAAATTGGAGACATCCGGTTTAAACCGGCAAGAGAATAATTTGCTACCTAACTGATAATTAGTCAGAGAACATAGTCATGTAGGAAAATTTTTTATTATTGATAAGGAAATATGCTGGTAGCCGATAAGAATTTAAGTTTGCCACGTGCTCTTAATGTCCAAAAAACTTGAGGCGGAAAATACCTAGTTTTAAAGCAAGCTTAAAAGCGTCACGAGTTGAACGCGTTGATAATAAAAATTTGGGCTTTGATAAGGCGTCGCGCGTTCAATCGATACTTTTAAACAGAATATGTTGTTTCGACGCATTCTTAAACAAAATTAGAGCAGATGCTTCAGTAAAGGAGTATTTGAAACCGTAACATCTCTGAATTATTGTTATGATAAGCGTCAAGTTTTTAATTTCATGTTTTTGGATATTAAATCACGTCGTGATGGTCGCACCCGCTGGATTCCCTATGGTTTTAAGTGAGTGGCCTTCATGTACCTACGTTATTTAATATTTATGAAAATATAAAAGCGATATTAATCAGACTGATTGGTAGATGCAACAATGCATGGGCAGCAACCCAATTCTGGAGCGATGCCAAAAATTCCATTCTGTGGGTTTATCGATTTTAAAAGCTAAGGTCTGCCGACAGGCAGCAGCCAAAATCTGGGGGTCAGACTGGTGTAAAACCTACCCAAATCGTAAAAAATACGCCAAAAATTCAACTCTGGGGGTCTATCGATTTTAAGAAGGTCTATCGGATTCTTATGGACACGGTCTGACTCCCAAAATCTCCCATGCCCATGTATGGTTTAAAAACCCTTCCATGCTCACGTTTAAACGCAGCACACAGATATAGGGAGGTATGAGGAGAATAAGGAGACTACCCCTCATTCACATTTCTAAAAATCTAGCACTATACGGCAAGTGCGAGAAGGTTCATGTTCAGTTGCGGATCCAGGATTTTCCTAGGGGGGCAGTACCCCTAAGGGGGGGGGCGCAACCCTGACTTGGACGGAAAAATTAGCCGTTTTAACCCAAAAATCGCTAAAAATCGCTCAAAAATCCTTAATTTTGCGCACTATTTTGGGCCAAAGGGAGGCGGCCGCCCCCCCTAAATCCGCCCCTGTTCATGTTAAAAAGCTTTTTGAGTTTCTTTAGCTAGTTTCAAAACATCTAACTCGCTAATTTTTCAGGTTTTTACAAAGAAATATAAATTTTTCTCTACGATCTCGTGTGACTTGCCAGAAAAACAAGTCAATCGACAAAATGAATATTAAAATTCCTTTTCAATCTTTTGAGCGGTCAAAAAAGAATATAAACGGCTAAGAAATGGTGGCAACGGCATTTCGAATGGTAAACAACTAGGTCCTCTATGTCATGGTCCTTAGTAAGTATAATACAGCCATTCAATTTCAATCTCCTCCGGACACCCCTCCAAATATTGACAAAGTGGGGGAAGTGAGACGGGTGTACTAAATTCCAACAAGGTTTTGGAAAATCAGGTACTCCTAGGCGATGTTGAGTGAGACAACGAACGATGCTGCGAGACAATTTAAATTTTTGTATTTTTCTTCGCTAGAAACTCATCGATTAGATAAAACCAGGGTCAATAAATTCAGTATACTGCACATAACGAGCTATTGCACGATATTAAAGGACTATAAAATTTAAAATTTAATACAGAATTGACCTTCATGTACAGAAGTGTCTCTTCACTTTTGGGGTCGCATTTGTACATTTACAAAGAGGCCTTGTACAAAAAAGTGACCAAAACTTAATATATGATCATTCCTGGCACCCTGGAAAATCCACGCCCTAATTTCGGACTCGTACAGCGTGGGACCGCCACCCTGAGTGGGCGGCCAGGCTGGATGGGTGGCCAAGCTGAACGGGCGCATAGATGCACAGCCTGGCCGATCCAAAGCGTTAAACATTGAAGTTTTTTGGGCCGAAATGGCCTCAAAAACTGGTATAAGCGCTATAATAGTATTAAAACAACATTATTTTACAGCTTCTGATCAATTTGAAGAACTTTTGAAGAGAATTTTCGATTTTCATTCATTTTTTAGCCTTCCTTTTGCTTCAATTTCCTCAGAAAATTTTCAATTTTTTTCATTTTGGAGGAGTCTAAACATGCACAGTATGGGAATTCTGGGGGGGTGAAAACCTAAAGTGCCTTTTTGGGCCCAAAAAATGACCGATACGCGTTAAAAAACATCGTTTTTTGGCGTTTCTGCTGATACTCTATCCTTCTAGAGCATGAAATCATGAAAAAGTTTCGAAAAAAGTCGAATAAATTGACCAATATATCGCTTAAAACATTAATATATGGCGCGAAGCGCCGAAATGTTGGCGATTTTGAGCAAATAGGTAGCCAAAAACCCTTGAAAAGACACTTTTTCTTAAAATTTTCAGGTAAGTTTAGGAAACTTTTTGAAAAATCGTCAATTCTGGGGGTAGGGGTGAAAATTTTTTTGCTGGGGGTAAAAAATGATTTTGCGGGGGTGAAACCACCCCCAAACCCCCCAAGATCATGTATGCTCTAGACTCCCAAGCCCCACGTGCATGTCTGAACAAGCGGCCATCCCGGGCACAATCAATTTTTAAAAATCATTTGTGCGGCAAGTAGTTGTTGATAAATCCGAATTATTTTAATCACCCCGAATTCAGAAAGCTAGCTATGTGCCTCAGCATTAGACATGCTTATCTAGCCTCTAATGTTGTTTTATTCAAGAAATTTTGACAATGTTATAGTTCCGGGCGACGCAGGAAGTCAGGTTTTCGCCAAACTGAATAAGACAAGAGGACCGCATAGGTTTTGCTACAAACAAACTGATGATTATTTCTTATTATGGTTGAATGTACAACTTTTGGCGCCTATAGTACTCGACTGCTGGGTCGACAATATGCTGTTAGTTTATATACCTTCTCAGGCATTTAACAATCAAAACTTTTATTGTTCACATTCGACGATTCCGCAAGATTACAATATCAGAATATTGAATAATTTAGAACTAAATTTCAGCTTATTTCTAAGCTCAAAATGTAAACGTTATTGCTGGCTATATTTTGACTGCTGCTTAGTTTTCGATTGAACGGAACAAAAACAGAAAATGTAAATAAGAAGGGAAGAAATTCCGAAATCTAAAAAGCAATCTTTCTAAAATTTTTGAGGAAGTTTTATGCAAAATTTAAATTTATAACTTTTCAATTTTAAACTTAAAAGTTTTCTCAAAAAAATCGTTAACGCTGGTGTGGTAAGCATATATGCATGATCTTGAGAGGGGTTGGGGGTGGGCTTGTTTGATATCCAGAAAAATTTTCACCCACCCCCAAATTCGCATTTTTCCAAAAGTTCACTGGAATTCCCTTCAAATTAGTAGAAAAGGGTTTTTTCAAGAGTTTTTAGCTATCTATTTGCTCAAAAGTGTCAAATTTCCGGCGCTTAGCACCATATACTCTTGTTTCGACTATATTTTGTTCCATTTATTTGACTTTTGTGAATTAATTTCGAAATTTTCTGATGTTTTCATGCTCTAGAAAGATAGAGCATAACGCCAGAAAACGATTTTTGACGCGTACCTACCTATCATTTTGGTGCCAAAAATAGCACTTTAAAAATGTCACCTACCCCCTCAGATTCCCATGCTGTGCATGTCTGGTGGTGAGACAGTTTTACTCGAAGATTTATATAAGTCGGATATAATGTTATGACTAAAATTGGGATCACTACGTTCATGCATGAGCAGCGCCTCATAGAAAAGGCGGATGCAAAAATTTTAGAGGTCAAAAATGTGCCAAAAAATCGATGGTAATAGGTAGGTACAACAAAATTCTGAGCCACTTTTTTAAACTAAGTATGAAAATTTTAAAAAAATCATAAGAATTATTCCTAAAAAAATTTTAAAAATAATATAAAAAAATTTTCAAAATAATACCCATATAAATCAAAAATAAAAATATAAATGACGTAAGAAAAAATATACAAAGCAAAAACAAATTAAGACAGAAGTGATTCGAGGATTGTTTAGGTTAGTGTACGACAACGTGACGAGAACTACATCAAACACGGATGGAGTAACGATAAAGATACCGGAAATGGGAGATACTACAGCCGTTGAGTACATCGACACATCAAAACTTTCTGTCAGCTTATATTATGCGGATTTAGTGAAAGCAGCGGTCGAACAGTGGGGTTACGAAAAGAACAAGAGCATACGCGGTGTACCGTACGATTTTCGCAAGGCTCCAAGTTAGATATTATATGTATGTCGCTTTGGAAGTAGATCCGGAATTAATTAATTAATTAATCAATTAATTAATTGATTGATTAATCCATTAATAATTGATTAATTAATTAATCAATGAATCATCTATGGAAATTCGATGGATGCATTAAATCGAAGAAA
The DNA here is from genome assembly GCA_036768485.1 of Mermis nigrescens. NCBI lineage: Eukaryota > Metazoa > Nematoda > Enoplea > Mermithida > Mermithidae > Mermis > Mermis nigrescens. Next base: position 225,775 of record JAVLUZ010000659.1, read on the forward strand.
AATACGAAAAAGAACTCACCACAGAAAATTTAAGTAATCGTTTACGAATAGAAATAGTTCGATTTTTTCGGATCGAGATCAAGCTAAAATTTAAAAAAGGCATTAAAATTAAATCAGTTCAAAATCGGATTTGAAAGATCAGAAGTTTAGCTAAATTTTCATTTCTAATTTTAAATTTTAATAATTTTGCGTACTGAATTTCTACCGTCCTCCCGTAACACTAAATTTTTTTAATTTATATCACAAGCGTCTGACATTTCTAAATACGAACACTCATTCCGCAATTTTTTCGTATGGCTAAACTGGACTTTCAAATACTTTTTTTAACCCTGAAAAAATTTTTTTAAGAAAAGATAAACTTAATTTTTTTCGTATGGCTAAAATTTTATGCAATTTCTGCATCTTACACGGAGTGGTTTAATAAAAAAGGCACCAGAACTCTTCCATATAAGCTTCACTCTGTTTAACTCAGAACGATACCTCTTAAATCATTCGATAGTAAAAACCTTTGGCTTTCAGACCGCTATGTCGGTTTTGGATTTCCACATTTTAGATTGATTACATGCAATAAGTCTTTAAAAATCAACTTTTTTGTATTCAATTAAAGTGTAATATGACAAACAAACTCCCAAAATTGAACTAAAACAAATAATAAGAGTAATAATGATGAATCTAAGAATAATAAGTAACAGAGTGTAAAGAAGCTTTTATGGCTATTTAAAACAATTAAGATTGACGTTCCAAGCATTTTTTGTGGAATAAAATTTTTAATTGTTTTTAATTAATTTTTAACTAACTTTGACATAAACGTTATCATTTTTCAAAGTGACCAACACCAACAACAATTGAACTTTTAAACTTAAATTTGTAATTTCTTAAATCTAAAAATTTAAACTTTCCGGACGTCAAATGCTCGCCGTCCGAAAATTTCTACTGGTAGAAGAACAGATGGAATGAACGAAAATAGCAGTAATGTTCATTCGCCTATCTGAATTACTTGATATGATATGATGGATGCTTAAAAAACCGGAAGAATCTTAAAAATAATGCAATAATTGGCGAAAAGCTATAAAAACTTCAACCTCAATCATTTAAAAACGGTTCAAGCAAGATTAACAATAAGAAATAATGAACATAATAAATGATAATAAGGATGAAAGTGTTTACTTAAATCTTACTTTTACATTCAGACGAACATGCTGAATTCTTCGGCAATTTAAAGCAGCTAATCGAGCAAACTTATTACGCGAATCACAACACGAAAGTGATCATAGTTGGACATAGTATGGGCAACCTAATGTCACTCTATTTTTTTAACCAGCAGACGAAGGTGAGCATAGCACAAACCTAGTTCGCTTCATATAAATTATTAAGTAAATTCATTATTCAGTCAGATTTATTAAGTTTATTCAAATAAAATTCTGAATATTCGCCATTCCATATGCTAGAAGATTTTAAGTTACCTCTACCTGCATATATCATAGGTTACGCGAGCAGGCTAGAAAGTCCAAAAATAGTTTTGCTTGTTCAGGGTTCAGAAGGCGCTTATCCAGTTTTCAGCATGAGTGATTGATTATCCATGTTAAAAAGCTGGCTGTTTAGCTTCAAAAAGCGATTGTATCCGGCAGCTTTTGCTTGTTCTGGTACAGAGTTCAATTGTCGAGGTCCAAAAACGATTTTCCCTGGACCCGTAAAAAATGGTGGTCCAGCCCATGGTTTATTTTTTGTATTCAGCAAAGATTTTTCCAGTTGTATGAAGACTTTCTGGGACCGTCTTCGTACATTGCACAAAAATTTTCTGCGATTAGAATCAGTAAAAATATCAGAAACTTCTTGAAATTTCCTGTGCATTGCGTCAGAATATATAAGTTATAAACACGCGTGGGCGTGGAGGAAGGGCTGGTTTGGGGCAAACATGCACATAGGGGGGGGTGAGGGGAGCGTATTCCCCCTGAATGGTCAGCCGGACAGGGGCGGTCCGGCGATTTTGAGCTGATGGAACGTTTTTTGCATCATTTTTGAGGTCAAAAGCAGTAAACACTTCAAAATTTAGCCGGCGCTTCGCGCCAGATTAGTACTTTTAAGTACTTTTTACTCAAAAAGCGCCCAAATTTGATAAGTTTTTGCCTCTTGTTAGTGTTAAAAGTGATATTATACAGTCAAAATGGACTAAAAATGCTTTAAAAATTCGGAATTACCAAGAAAAAACGTTTTAAAAGCTATTCTGACCATTTCGATCGTTAAAACAGCAAAAAAATCGTGAACACTAAATTTACTGTTTTGGAATTTTCGGGATTTCGCCTCCCCTGACGATTGTGAGCTTAAGCACCTCTGGTTTGGGGGGCATGACCCCTCCCCAGAATTCAATTTTTGAAATTTTTTTCGTTTTCGCAATTTTTTATGCCAGTGGATTGTGCTCGATGAGAAACCTTGAAAAACGAAGTTTTTCGCCATACTAACATTTTTAGGACCATCTTTTGACCTTTGAAAAATCTTCCACCCCACCCCCCAGAATTTAAGTGTTGCACCAGTGCTTTTTTTGTACTCGGCAAAGATATTTCACGATGTTCAAAGACTTTTCGGGACCGTTTTGCACATGTACAAAGATTTTTCAGAAAACAAAAATTGCAAAAAAGGTCTGAAATTCGCAAAAATTTTTGGCGCTTCGCGCCGAAATGAGTAATTGTGTGTTCTATATATCTTCATAATGACGGAATTTGCATCTCAAAAGGAAAAATGTCGAATTTTTCGGCGCTTCGCGTCTTTTTAAGTTGATTCTTAGTGATTTTTGTGCATAGAGACACAGAAATTAGCTAAAATACACTACCAGAAGTCGAACAGCCCTGTTTTTACCACACTAAAATCCTACTGTACCACATTATAGTACCCAAAAATTTGTGCGTACAAAATGTAGAAAGATTTTTGGAAACACAAAAACTGTAAAAAGGTGTCAAATTCGCAGGAAATTTTCGGCGCTTCGCGCCGAAATTCGTAATTGTTTGTCCTAAATATCTTTAAAATGGCCGAATTTGCATTCAGAATGGAAAAATGTCAAATGTTTTGGCGCGCCGCGCCGTTTTGAGACAATTTCTAGTAATTTTTGGCGTCAGAAACCCATAAATTAGCTAAAATACACTACTGAAAATCAAAAACCCTGTTTTACCACACTAAAATCGCCACTGTACTATATTATAGTACACAAAAATTTGCATGTTCAAAATGTACAAAAAAACACTGTGCGTCACACGTATGATTATAAGCATTTACACAATGATTCATTCTGAATATTATAGCGGCAAAAATTAATTTGAAAGTCCAAAATATCAAGATTTTCCGGCGCTGATAACGGTTTAATTTCTCTCTACGAAGCTCTGACATTGAATTAGAACTTCGAATCAGCTAAAATATTTGAAGGCTTCTCAAGTGCACCTTAATTTAGCGATTTAAGATAATTTTTTGTCTGTTAGTCTAAACTTTATTTGAATGTCATGGGAAAGATGAGAATATCGTTTTAAATAAATTTGGCAATTCTTTTGTTCTATTCGTCATTAGAAGGCTTCAAAATTAAGTTTCGAAGTATCAATAAAGTTCAGGGTCAACTTATCATTTTGAACTACACATTTGTCATTTAAAACCCAGAAAAACTACATGAAGAGCTTTAAAAAACAGAATTTTCCGACGCTTCGCACCGTGTTGATAAATGTTTGTAATTTTTCATGTCAGATAATCATGTCACAGTATTTACAGTACCAGAGGAATAAACAGGTTTATTTACAAAGTACGTGAGTATGTCGAACGCAGGGGCGGATTTAGGGGGACCGGGGGCGGCCGCCCCCCCCCATTAAGCCAAAATAGTGCGCAAAATTAAGCATTTTTGAGCGATTTTTAGCGATTTTCGGGTAAAAACGTCTAATTTTTTCGCCCAAGTCAGGGTTCCGCCCCACCCTTAGGGGTACCGCCCCCCCCTTAGGAAAATCCTAGATCCGCCACTGGTCGAACGCATACTGTACGATATGAAACTGTAATAGTATTTACTATGTACAAAATGTACAAAGATTTCTGGGTACCGTCTTCGTACATGTACAAACGAACCTAACGCAAAATTAAAAAAGACAGACGTCGAGCCTGAATAACTCGTTGTCTGGGACAGGTCATTTTATACTTTGATGCACTAAAAATGAGAACCTACCCTTCTCAATTCCACATTTGTATTTATTTATTAGCAATTGGTGTCATGAATTTTTTGCGAAGAAATATTCTAAGTGTACAAAACATGCCCAACTTTTGGGTCGGCAAACGGTTTACACTTTGCCCAGGCCAGATATGTACTGCTCAAAATTTTGAGAGCGGGGGTAGCTAGCTAGTCGGCCAATTTTAGGGGGGTGCGAAATACGACCTCCAATTTTTAGCCAAAAATGTAAGAAAAAACACCTATAAATAACCTTAAAACGCAGGTTTTTGCCAAAAAATCAGGAGGAATCTCACTCTTAGGTGGATGGAGCGGGAGGGAGGGGGCGCTCGACTTTTTGTGGGGATTCCCATCCACCGTTAACGTATGGTATACCTATTACCTGATAAAAATGAAATACAATTATACTCTAAAACGAAAATTATCAGTTTGAATAGAGAAATTTGGGTTCATGATGAACGACTTTGTCAGCTATTTAATGACAGACGGGCGTGAAGGTCAGACATGGGTCTGAATTTCTAATCCTTTTCCGCCTTTTTCGTAATTATCTTATGTTAATCGACGAAAAACGTCGAAAAATAGTGATTTTGTGCCCCCAAATACCTTTCAGCAATTTTTCAACTTTTTTTGACCTTTCAAATTTGAGGAATTATCACATCCTCCAATAATAAGTAGGAGATGCAAGCATAAAATTTTTAAAAATTTTAAAATTTTCCAAATTTTATAGATCGAATGTAAAAGAATTTAATTCTCCATGTTTAGCTTTAGAAAAAATTTAATTCAGTTGATCAATTTCCGCCCATTTTTAGGAATGGAAGGATAAATTTATACGGTGTCACGTGAGTGTTGCCGCCCCATGGGGAGGCTCAGCTAAGATAGTCAGATTAATAGCTTCCGGTGAGTAGGTAAGCATATCTTAATTTATCGATAATCGATTAAGCTTAAAATTGCCTCGCTACCAAAGTTCGTTTAACGAAAACAATGTATATAATTATTTCAAAAAAGTTTTATATTATTCTTAGTCATAAAGCTAAACTTTAAAGCACTAATTCCCAAAGTTTAACACATCGAAAATAAAATTACAACTTGCTAGTTCGTGAATAATTGAAATCATGCAATTAACGGCTCAAGATTTTGGGTCAGAAAAAAACGGGAAAACAAAGTTCCGGGGATCTGATGAGGAGCAAAATGTGAAAAAAGCGTCTAAAACACAGTTCTTGCGTCTATCGAATTTTGAGAATCTAAACCATATATACATGTACAGCATGGGAATTCTGCAGAGGGGAGAGATCCGAAAAATTTTTAAAAAGTACCCTTTTTGGGCTAAAAAGAGGAGTAAACGCCAAAAACACTGTTTTTTGACGTTTCAGACAATGCTCGTTTTTTCTAGAACATAAAAACGTAAAAAATTTTCAAAAAAATTTAAGTAAATTGAACAAAATATAAAAATATAATCTAAAAATGTGTACATGGAGCGAAGCGCCGAAAATTTGAGTTTGCCGAAAATGAGCTAAACACGCTTAAAAGCCAAAAGGGCAAACTTTTTGCAAATTTTAGCAACTTATACAAAAAATCGAGAATTCTGGGGGTCAAACCCCCTCCCCCAGAACACGTCTGGTCTTAAGTACCCCAAACCATGTCTAGCGAGAGGTAATTCGAGCCAACCATCTTTTCAGTAGGTAGACTGCAAAATAGGGTGATCAAAAATTTTCTATTGTTAGAAAGATGTGGTACAACAGCCTTCTTGGGGGAAGGATTCCAAGAAACCCCGGTTATATACATGATCTATTCTTATGTCAACAAATTTTCGAAGGGCTTTCAAATTTTCAAAAGCTTCTTATTTTAAAGACATATAAAGATAAAAAATGCCTAAATTCATTCTTCTGGGAAAAAGCGCATATTACCCGATTTGCAAAGCAATATACGCTCAATCCCAATAAGATAAAGGTTTATAAAATTGCTTGCGAACGAATGGTATCAGACTAGAGTAAAAATTGTTAGATTTAAAACTCTATTTATCATAAAAGAGACAGAAATGATGTCATGATTGAGTTATAAGAAAAGGGCACTATATCCGCAAAGATTGCATGTAATTTAAAGGTTATAACATGGATTACTATCGAATTCTGGTGAATCCTATTACGTTGAGAAGGCAACAACGCTCTATGCCAAGCACGGCATGGTTAATGCCCTCTGACAAACTATGGCCACCAGATGAGCCGTTGATTGAGATCAAAGAAGGTGCAAGTTATGGAACGCACGACTATAAAAATTTTTTCCGCGACCTGAATTTTCAAGATGGACTCGATATGCATCTGGATACTAAAAATCTTACCTATGAAATGAAGGCACCAGGTGTAGAGGTAAGCAATGATCAATGATACTACTAATATTTACGATTATTCATAAAACCTCTAATTTCTGAACGATATGGCATAAATTTTAATTTAAAAAATTTTTCACTCAGTACTTCCTAAACTACACAAACCGACCTTGAGTGAATGCATCCCCAATCCACTGTTAATGTATCAACTGCCCCGACCGAAAATCGATTCGACACCATGCTGACAACACAACGCAATCTTATGTTATTCCGACTAACACCGAGCCAAGGGAGAAACGCAGGCAGCAACGACGCGGCGACTAGAAATGCAAATTTGGGACCAAAAAATTCGCCTCGATCTAAAAACTCAACCCACGGGTTGGGTCCAGTTGGCAGAATGCAGATCTCCTCGGGTCATTGGCTGAGGGGTGCAGGTTAAAATTTTTCAGTCGGGTTGAAAACTAGATTTTCAGATTTAAAAATTCATTCTTAGCTGCAAAAGTGCCTGAAAATGACTCAAAGTTACAAATCGCTCACAAAATTATGCAATAACACAATACCTATTCATAGAGTGTAGATATGCAACACGATGACACACAAATTTTAAGTAATTTTTCCTTTATTTCTTGTTATTTTGCATTGTTACGCTGTTGCATGACCGATCTTTCATTTGCACTGCGCAAAAAAAGGCCAGGTGAGGCACCACCATGTGAGCACAGATATAACTAATTAGGATCGCCTTTTGTTCCTATACTCCATCTTATGCAATTCCCTTTGTTGCACTTTTTCCAACATTTGAGCACCGTATTCAAATACCTACCTACCTAGTATCCTATTGTTAACTATATGACCAGGCCTGTATCCAGGGGGAGTAACCGTGCCCCCAAAATAAAATATTAGGATGGTTTTTTCCTTTACTCCCCCTTTGCTTTTTTAGCCAAAGATCGCAAAAAATTTTTGCCAAGCGCACAGTTTAAACACTCCATTTTCAGTCTTCATACAACCTAAAGCGTATTTTGCATCTATGTCTTCTGTTTTGCACAGGTTTTATGGTTCAAGAGGGTGTCTATTGAACTCTCACCATATTTAAAGCATCTGTGTAGCTAAAAGTATATAGCTCTAGCGGCCGTAAAACATCTTTTCGAATTCATCCTTTGGTCCCCCTAATGTTTTTGAAAAAATTCGGTCATGCCCCCCAGAAACAAACTTCTAAATACGGGCTTGTATGTATATAACTAATCGCTGAATTTTAGTTGGAAACAGTAAAAAAGCCGAAATTTCCCGGTGGACGAAATTCTTTAAAGGTAAAATTTAATGGGAACTTATGATAAATATCAATATTATCAGCCGCTTCACTTTGAATCTATCAACTTTTTATGAGTAACCATTTATTGCTGTGCTTGCTCGTATAAAGCTGAGGTTGAAGTCCAGAACAGTCAAGAATGGCAAGTTTCTTGGCTTAGCATCAATTCTGCAGTTTACTTTAGGCCTGTTACTTCCGTAAAAAATTAAATCCGATTTTTTGGGGTAAAATTCAGGAGAAACTTCCATTTTGACGCTTAAAAAATACATAAAATTAAATTTTGTGGCTGTCTATGAAGTTTGTCTCGTCATTAAGACTAAGTAAAAGCTGATTAAAATCTGCAGGTCTTTTCGAGTTGGGTCGGATTGGACAGATCCCTGACATATGCAGGCTGCAGGTTGGACCCAGCAGGGTTGGCTAATACCCTGACACATGCGGGTCGTTTGCGGGTCAAAAAATGTCAACCCAATTTTGTCCAGGCTTGCCGAATGCTCTTGTCAAAGAAACCCAAATTTCAACCTCAAACTGCCAAAAAAACCCCAACCAATAATTAAGCATAGGCACAAGAATCTCAATCGTTAAAAAATGCACCCAAAGTCTCTCAAAACCCCCAAAATGGGGAATAACTCCCAAGTTAGCAACCCTGCTTTCATCTATAGCGTCCGGGGTTGGCACGTGTTCTTGTCAAATACCCCCAATTTTTACCTAAAACGGCCTGAAAACCCCCAAATGATGCTTAGGCATAGGCGCTAAAAACCCCAATCACTAAAAATAGGGAAAAAATCTCCAACTTAGCAACCCTTGGCATTGGTGTAGCTGGTTCACATATGTATTAAGATAGCCACATTATAAGTACATATACAGCAAGTAGTATTTGGTGAAAGCTGTCACCTAACAGGTTCGAAATGAATCGTCGAAAACAAATAAAGCAGTGCTTGGATTGTTTCTGTAGATTCATGTGACTGACCAAAATGTTGGTGCCAGTGTTTAAAAAAGCTTAAGTAATGGGATACAACTTGCGTCGCTCGCATCGCTTGCTTTGCTCATTGCATCCCATTACTCAGGCTTATTTTAAACGCTGACACCAACATTTTGTTCAGTCCATGATACTAAGCCTAAACCTAAGCCTAATTTGCAAGTAAACCAATGCAAAACAATATGAATACCTTGCATGGGCGGAATCTATAATACTGGAAAATAAAATATTTTCAAGAAAAGGTAATTTTCTAACTGACTTTGGGATGAGGATTTCATATTTGAAAGAATTAGGTGGAGATTGGCATTATTGACCGAGTAACAGGCTGTTGAAGTTCACATGCTTAAGGATAGGCGAAAAAGGGAAAAATGGTGTATGGCGTTTAGGGTGTTTTTCGGTTTTCAATTTGTGGCAACAGCAATTGCTTGCGGATTCAGATTGGTGCAAGACATAGGCTAAGCCTAAGGCATAAATGGAGCAAAAATTGTGGAGTGAGTGAAGCGAGCAGAGCAATTTTTGCTCCACCTATCTCAGGCTTAGCCCATGCACTGGCATCAATGTGAATGCACATAACTAAGCCTAAGCCTAAGACATTGGAAACCCTGCACAGTCACAGTCCCCTAATGCTTCGGAGACTAATCCGAAACATTCCCGAAGGCCGAGCTTACTTCCACTTCATCCCTAACCCAATTAGAAAATGTCCTTGTCATAACTTTCTGGGACTTTCCAACAACCTCCTAGACTTTAGCCCCTTGCGTTCTTTATCAAAATGAACCAGCATTAGTTGATTGGTTAAAGTTCTGGGCTTTGAAGCAAGAGGTTCAAGTTTCGAATGTGGCAGGCAGCGACTTTCTTTCGCTTCATCGGATGCTACAAAGTGCATACATACACCTTTACAATATGACTATATTAATACATATGTGAACCTGCTACATGAATGCCCAACCCTGCTAGCGACGATAGTCGACCAGTGTTGACAACCCAAATTTTCAAAAAGCCTAAATCACTGGCCCAAAAAACCTCAAAAATTAGGGTAAAACCTCAAAATTTAGAAATGAATTCTATCCAGTGTACAATAAGGTTTACAGGCTTTGTAGCTATTTTCATATAAACTTAGCCTAAATTTATGTGATTCTGCTTGAATGAATCTGATTTTATAGCTTTTACTCAGTTCAGGGTGGCCACTGATTTCCTAAAATAAAATTCTCTGGTTTTTCCTGGGGTTTTCCGGGTGATTTATGGACAATTTTCCAGTTTTTAGTCATGCTTTACACGCACACAATACACACAGAAGTGTCATGATGAGAACATGAAGAAGGATAAGGCACAAGCAACTTTTAATCGAACAAATGGAAATACTACACAAAACGTTTTGAAACAATCATAATTTCTTTTTCAATGGTTCTAATGAGTTGTCGACAGCAGTTCTCACAGCCTATAATTCAGTATAGTAACGATTTTAGTGTGGTAAAACAGGGTTTTCGATCTTCAGTAGTGTATTTCAGCTAATTTCTGGGTTTCTCACGCCAAAAATTACTAAAAATTGACTCAAAACGGCGCGAAGCGCCAAAAATTCAGCATTTTTCCATTCTAAATGCTAATTCTGCAATTTAAAGATATATAGGACCAGTGGCGAATCTAGGATTTTCCTAATGGGGGGGGTAACACAGTTTTTCCAAAAACATCCGAAAATAGGTCAAAAAATTTGTCCTATACGCGCACAATAGCGTAATTTTGGTGTTTTACATTGTATACTTTTACATAAAATCACTTGACGCAATATTTTTTCTAAAAATTTTAAAATGTTAGACAATTTTGTGTGGGAAACTCATTAAATTTCTTTGATTTTAACAAAAATCTGGCGCGAAGCGCCGACACATGTGCGAAATTAAGAAGGATTGACGTCTAGAAGCATGATTTACTGCTTGATTTCATGTATTTATAGCATTTGATGCGAAATATCGAAATTTTTGATTGAAAATGGAAGAAAACTATGCAAAATAGCTGTTAAAATTGTTTTGAAACCTACATGAACAGAAAATGGCTTCAAGGCAGTGTTTTTTTTGTACAAGGTCCGTTTGTACATATACAAAGATGGTCCCTAAAAGACTTTGTACATTTTGTACACGCAAATTTTTGGTAGGTACTATGATATAGTACGGTAGCAACTTTAGTGTCGTAAAAACAGAGTTGTTCGACCTTTGGTAGTGTATTTTGGCTAATTCCTGGTTTTATGAGGGCAAAAATCATTAAGAATCGTTTTAAAACGGCGCGAATTGCCGAAAAATTTGACATGTTTCCTTTTGAAATGCGATTTATGCTATTATAAAGATATATAGGACACAGCGCCGAAAATTTTAACGAATTTCAGACCTTTTTTGCCGATTTTGTCTTCCCAAAAATCTTTGTACATCTACAAAGACGGTCCCGAGAAGTCTCTGTACATCAGGAAAAATCTTTGCCGAATACAAAAAACGTGCTTCCATGTCGCCAAGAAAGTAAACAATTGCCATTAATAGGCATCATCCGGCGCGTAGCGCTGGAAATATTTGAGAAGTTATGGTCACTGACGGCCAAGAATCATTGCAAATTGCTTATCCATTCTTTATCACGCCAAATATTTTTGGCCAATGGGGAAGTGTCAATACGACCACTAGAGCTGTACAATTCGTAAATTTTGCTATCCAGATACCTAAAACATGGTGAGAATCAAATAGACACCCTCTTGAATAAAGGCCATTTTCTGCAAAAAAAACCTGTGCAGAACATAAGAAATAGATGCAAAATACGGTTTAGGTTGTTTAAAAACTAAAAATCGAGCGTTCCGCGCGCTTTGGAATAAGTGACTCTAATCATAATTTTGAATTTTTTTGCGATTTTGACTAAGAAAGCAAAGATAGTGGAGTAAAGAAAACAATCATTCTCATATTTCATTTCGGGGGCACGTGCTGCACCTATCCCCCTGAATACGGGATTGGTTACCTGTTAGATTATTGGACAAACAGATCCATACCTACCTAGTCTATACAAACAATCGAAGAGATTTTACGCCAGTGAAAAGAATTTAGAGATTCTAAGCTGTGTATAATAAGTGCTTTAAATAATTAGAAAATTGAAGATAAATTTGTTATTCATAATTAATTATAATGTTTGGCACGCCGTTCCGTATTCAGGTCAAGTGTTTTACCAAATGGGACAATGCAAAAAAGAAATCCAGTTTACTTATAGGCACATGGAATTAACAAAACAGTCTTATTTATTACTTTTTCAAATCAAGTTTTACATTACGAACATAGGTCTGACTAAAAAAAGAAGCGCAACACATGTTTAGTAGATATAGGTATGCAATGTAGGTAACTATGCGAATTCAGAACGAATGCGTGTATGAACCTTATTCAATTGGAACTAAAAGCTTACATTGACGTTAAAACAAATGACTAAATCCTGCTCTATGCACCTGCACAAGCCACAAAAAAGTAAAAAAGGTTTCCAAGTTTTCTCAGTTTGGGGTTAGTGAAAAAATTTTCTTGTTGTTGTTGTACTTTTCACACGTTTTATGTATGTGGTAGCACTCCCGCTTATGTTGTTATTACTCCGGTATTCCTGCCTTTGGTTGACACCTACCCGTAACCATTGTACGTGTTATAAGATACACTGGGTACATATTAGCACTTGGTTGCGGTTTTCCTAAGTTTTTGGATGCGCTAATGCCATCGGTGACTATTTTAAAAATCTGCTACTGCTTGCTGGACTCGAACCGTCAACCGCTTGATTAAAAATCCGGCATTCGTGTAGCTGGTTCACAAATGTATTAACATAGTCATATTATAAGGGCGTATGTGTGCAGTCTGTAGCATCTGAGGAAATGAGAGAAAGTTGCTGGCAGTCAGATTCGAAACATGGACCTCTTGCTCAAAAGTCCAGAACCAAAACCAATTGACTAATGCTGGTTAGTTTCGAGAAAGATTGCAAGGTATTTGTGATGTTTTGTGTTGGCTTACCAGCTGATTAGGCTTAGGCTTAGCATCATGGACTGGCCAAAATGTTGATGCCAGCATGTAAAATAAGCCTGAGTAATGGGATGTGACGAGCGGAGCGAGTGAAGCAGCAACGTGAGTTGCATCCCATTACTTAGGCTTATTTTAAACACTGGCACCAACATTTTGTCAGTCAAATGAATCTACTGAAAAATCCTAGGAATGTCTTACTTATTTTCGACTTGACTAAAATCAAACCAGTTAGGTGGCAGCTTTCACCGGACACTACTTGCTGTATATACGTACTGATAGTGTGGCTATCTTAACACATATGTGAACCAGCTACACCAATGCCAAAAATCCGATGTCTTCACCAATTGACGAAGACCGTTTATTTTGATATTGGATGAAGCTTAATTAACGACTCTTGTATTAACACTGACCACGGATAATTCTGGCATTGCTTAAGAGTTCAGATAGGTGCCAGACATCGGCTAAGCCTAAGGCATAAATGGGCGAAAATTGCTCAGCTTGCTTCGTTCGCTACGCAATTTTTGTCATTTATCTCAGACGTAGCCCACGCGCTGGCACCAATGTGAATGCACATACTAGGCGTCGGATTTTGAATCAACAGATTCGCGGTTCGAGTCCAGAAACCAGCAGCAGCTTTCTAAAAATGTCACCAATGGAATTAGCGCATCCGAAAACTTAGGAAAACTGGCGACCAAGTGCTACTATGTACTTCGGTATATCTTATAACACGTACAATGGTTAAGGGTAGGTGTCAACCAAACGTAGGAATACCTATTACTCCAACGTTGGTTGGTTTATTAAGTACTCCGGCTTACTTTGAGATTATAGGCGTTACCATGGAACCTACTAGCAGGTTTTAGGAAGTTCATTTCAATTTTAGTTCCTCCAGTTCAATCAATCGTGTCACGGGCAAGGTTAAAATTAGCTACTGTAGTTAACAAGTATTTTAACTGTAATCGATATCTAGCTTACATATTTTAGGAAACCTCAAATTTTCACCAATACCCTCAAAAAAACCTCAAAAATTCTCAAAAACCTCGAAAAGTAAAAACCTCAAAAAAAAACCTCAAACGTAAAAAAAAATCAAAATTCGAGGTGAAACGACACGGTTGGCAACCTTGTAGTCGACATTTCACAATAATACTGAGGAACACTGAGCAACAGTGTTGCCAGGTCCCAAAATTTAGATTCTCCTGCACAGAGGTAAAATTGGGGAAAAATTTTCCTGCAATTCTCCTGAAAATATTTTGATTCTCCTGAAAATTCTCCTGGCTCATATTTTGCAGGAAAGGTTGTACAGCAGATCTACAATTGTATGTACACATGCATATCAAGCATGCTCAGACCAATTTACCTTGGTTCACCCAACTATTTTATTCTGATCTCTTGCCTGTTAATCCTAAGGACACTCAAGGCTAAATAATGAACATTAATTCTCTCACAAAAAGCTCATGGAGCATATCTGCATTATACAGGCAGATGCAAAAATAATGGAAGACTAATGCTGCACCACAAAGTATAACATTTTATTCAACATCAACAGCTGACAAACATTCAATAACAGATTCCTGATCTTCATCAGGATATACTGCTCAAGGGCCTAAGCTAAAGAGGTCGCATTGTTTACAATACACATTGTTCGATAAAACAGTTTCTGTGCTTAAAACAGTGACCGCCAATTTTCAGTTGCACTACATCATCAAAAATTTCTGAAAAGAGCCCTGTTTGCAATGTCATTTGAAAAAAATAAATAATACTTATTACTAATTGTATGTACTTCAGTAGCAAGCAAATCCTTACGCTTTGAAATATATCGAAAAATGTTTATAGGCGCTTTGCAAACACCGTTTTTTTCCCAGCGATTTGGTTGACATTATAGACCGAACCCAAAATTTTTTTCCACTTTTTCCGACATTTTTCCACATTTTTTGGGAGGTCTAAAAACGTTCAAAATAGAGCGCCTGTGTTGAAAAATCAGTGTTTTTAAGTGGAAAATTTTATGTACACATGCAATAGCAGTGTTTGATGCACTTTTTGTATAAAAATTTCGCGCTCTACAAGAATATCACGATCAGTAACGTTATTTATGTTGAAACTTGAATTTCCTTCCTTCAGTGAAGCATTTTAGCCAATTCTGAAGTCGTTTTTGACAATTAAAACTATAATTTATCAAATGGCGCGAAGCGCTAGAAAATTTAGAAATTTTAGCTCTCTAAATCATTTTTGCATTTCAAAAACTGTGCAGAAGGTAAGGACTTTCAATCGTAGTGGACTTCTAGGACCAGATTATCGATAAAAAATGCTGCCATTGGCGCCGCGCGGCTTAAACATCAATAACAAGTAAGAATTAAATCAATTCGGCGCGAAGCGCCGAAAAATTTTTGTAGTTTCACTTCTCTGAAACGCATTTTTGCATTACAAAACTAACTGAGTCCGTGCAGAAAATAAGGATTTTCAATCGTAGTAAAGTTCTAGATCAAATTGTCGATAAAAATGCTGCAGTTGACGCGGCGCGGCTCAAATACTAATAACAAAAAAGAATTAAATCAATTCGGCGCTAAGCGCCGAAAAATTTTTGTAGTTTCACTTCTCTAAAACGCATTTTTGCATTACAAAAACTAACTGAATCCGTGCATAAGATAAGGATTTTCAATCGTAGTGAAGTTCTAGACCAGATTGTCGATAAAAATGCTGCGATTGGCGCAGCGCGGCTTAAGGATTACTAATAAGTAAGAATTTAATCAATTTGGCGCGAAGCGCCAAAAAATTTTCGAAGTTTTAACTCTCTAAAACGCATTTTTAACATTACAAAAAGTTTCCACAAATGCCAAGCAAGCCCAAAAATTTTTTCCATTTCCCAAAATTTTGGTTGACAAATAGACCAAAAAGTGGAAAAAACGGTGATTGCTAACGTCTATGAAACTGATAAAAACAATTAGACGGTGTGTAAAGCTATGTATTTCTGCACTTCGTGATATTAAGTGAATAAATAAATGAATGAATGAATGATTTACTACGGAAGCACGAAACTTATTTGGATATAGTTATAACTTAACACTGTAGGTCTTAACTATGAACGAAATAAATTCTTAATGTGAAAGATCTCTGAGTTTAAAATTATATACAACTAACTAACTACAGTATGAATGAATGAATGAATGAATGAAATAATTTATTACTGAAACGCAACAATTACGAAAGATGTAAAAGAGTAATAAAACGTACGGTCAATAGAATAAAAGCGTAGAGCAAAAGGCGATGAGCGAGTCATGAAAATGACGATTTAAGCCCGCCCTATAATAAATTTGGATAAGTCGACATCAATTAATCTAGATTTGAATATATTTAAATTAGGGGAGGAGACTACAAAATCAGGTAGGTGATTCCAAACAGAGATATACTTATAGAAAAAGTCAAATTTTTGTAAATTAGAACGGACAAGAGGAACAACTAGCTTGAAACGATTTGTGCAGCGAGTAGTATTTTGATTAAGCACAAAAAAATCTGTCATGGAAAGACAAGATTTTTGACTAATAATTTGATACATCATACATAAGCAAATATGAAGGCGACGTAATTCTAATTGACACAAGTTGGAAGTTGGTTTAGGCGTTCGTCGTAAGAAAGAGGGGCATTGGTGTAGCTGGTTCACATATGTATTGAGATAGCCACGTTATAGGTACCTACGTATACAGCAAGTAGTATCCGGTGAAAGCTGCCTAATCAGCTGGTAAACCAGCAAAACATCACGAATACCTTGCAATCTTTATCGAAATTAACCAGCGTTAGTCGATTGGTTATGGTTCTGGACTTTAGAGCAAGGGGTCCACGTTTCGAATCCAACTGCCAGCAACTTTCTCTCGTTTCCTCAGATGCTATCGACCGCACACATACGCCCTTATAATATGACTATGTTAATACATATGTGAACCAGCTACACGAATGCCCTGAATTCTCCTAGATTTTCAGGATTCTCCTGAATTCTCCTGACATTTTAAAATTCTCCTGCAGGTTTACAATTTCTCCTGAAATTTCTCCTGAAAAGCCCATTCTCCTGCTCCTACTCCTGAAAATTTTAGATTCTCCTGAATTCAGGAGAATTCACCCTGCTGAGCAAAGTAAAATACAGTATAAAATCTTTTATTCCTAAATGTCCGACTGGATAAACTTGTATGCAAAACGACGATTTTCAGACTTATTGCAAACGTCTTCGATTTTTCCTGTAGCCATGTTTGTACACATACTATAGGCTTGTCAGTTTCTAAATTATCATTAAAAATATTCCTCGATAAAGCAATGATTACAACGTAAATTGTTTACTACCGATGTGAAATTTGATAGAATACAATCTCTAAATACGGTGCTATAAAAGCGATTCAGACTCATACGGCTGGGATAATATTAAGCGACACAACACAACTAGTTAAGAGATGGATTTTCTATGGTTAAACAACATAATGCTTTTAATAAAATGGTGTCATGTGGATTTTTAGGAAATCATGTAAATCAGGCTGTTGGAATTACGTACGGGAATGAGAAATGAAAAATGAGTTAAAATGGTAAAGCGTTAATGCGCAAATTTTTCTCGATCAAAAAATTCGTATTTCCTAGAATGAAAAATAAAACGGAAAGGAGCACAGCCATACATGAGCAGCAAGAAAATCCTGGGAGGAGGTGGAATCGCCAAAAATTGCCAAAAATATTACTAAAATTAGAATTCTCGGGGTTTACAGTAATCTGTATGGGTTTACTTCTGCAGGGGGTGTATTTCCTCAGACCTCTCCCGCGCCCATATATGAGCAGAGCCATGAGTGCAAATGGGAGCTATATGAGAAATTTTCCTGTTTTGTTTCTTGATTCGTCCTAGAAAGACGGATAAAAGCTTTAATCTGAAAGGTTTTGACAAAGTCGAAAATTTTCAATACGAAAGAAAGAAAATCCCGTTGATTTGACCTAGAATGGCAATGGGAAATTGATCAGCGATTTCATAGATTTGAATAGAATTGTTGCATTTCCGTCTGCGGGTTGCCGGCTCTTTTCAGAATAGGGATTCCGCCAAATAATGGGGACAACCCGCGTTACCGGTATGAAGACAATAAATGCAGGACACAATGTTGAGATGCGTTTGGCCAGGTGGAAACCCTGTACGAGTTTATTTGCTGCTTGAGCCGTTTCGCATGCAAGTGTTTACTACTGCAGGTTGGACCTAGTCCCCCATGAGACTCAGCCTTTCGGGCCATTTACCCTTTTTGATGGTCAACGTGCTTGAAAGGTTGAATTGTAAGTTCCCATATCTAAATAAGTGGTTCCTAAATTGTGAATTTGAATTCCTAAATTCCTAAATTCCTAAATTGTGAAAAAAATTCAAGCAACTCAAAATGCTCGAAGCAATGTTAGTAGCTGTGTCGTGATTATTAGGAATTTTGAGAGTCTTAGAATTTCCAAGTTATTCACAAAAATAGATTTTTCATGAGTGAGATCAATTCGCAATTTTATTCCAAACTCCGGTAATCACCTGGTATGACAACACGTCGAAATAAAATTAAACAAATGAAATATAATTGCACTTGGCTTGTGCGACAATACCATCCTGTTTTTGCAGTCGAAGGATACCATCATAGGAGAAACTCCTAATCTATATTACACACCTTCTTTACATACTCTGACAGTTATAACTTTCACTTGAAGCAATATGTCCTGCTCTTTCTAATTATGTATGCTATTTTTTTGTGAGAATTATTTTTGAAAGAGATACAACTAAAAAACCATTACTATGCATAAGAATAGGCCCCAAGTTGACATCCATGCAAAAGCAAGAAAAAGTATATTTCTGTCTGGTTAAACACAACCGGGGAATGTATTTGAAAAGATGAAAAGGGATAAAGCACTAAAGTTTGTTATTAGAACCTTATTTTCTAATTTTGAGTTTTTGTGACATCACTGTAAATTGGCCATAAATGCTTATTTATTACTGCTCTATAACTTCTCGACATCAAGCTAAACCAATAGAAACAATGTACATTGTAACTGGAACCAAAACGAGAGTAGTACATAAAGATGTTGTAGAGACAGAGATAAGGAAGATCAGAAAAATGCCAGTAAACTGATACACTCATGATTCTGTCCTAGGACATAGTAAACGGAGGGTTAACGAGAGGTGCGAAATCCGCGTCACATGTGTCAATGAGCGAAATTGAAACAACAATGCCAATGGGTTTAATACATACTTACCTATAGATAGCAATGCAATTAGTTTTACAGTGATTCGAAAACACTGTTCACTGCGTCATTGCGAGCTATAGTTTGTTTCAAAATTCTTGACACTTTTTTACAGTATGGTGATTTGGAAGTATTAACAATCCAGCCAAATGGGCAAAAAGCAGTTTCTTTGTACCCGCCCCTCGCATCAACTGATTCCCTAATTCTACAATAAGCTGTGTAATATTTTAAACTTCGCGGCATTTGCCCCAAGGTCTAGCGGTATCAACCACATACACACACACAACGCGTAATACGGAGTTTGACTCCTCGCGTGATAGGTATTTTTCTTGCTCAATTCTGCCGGTCAAGCTCTCACACACAGCTCCTAACAGTCAGACTTAACCAGAGTGCCAAAGCTTAAGGTTTAAGAGCCAAATAACGTGCAATAGGCTATAGCCAATCGAATGACAGGCCTTATGCCGATTTGCTGAATTTTCGCTGCCTTTGAATCACCTTACCGTAAAAACGTCTCAAAAATTTTGAAGCAGACTATAGGGCCTGCTACTCTTGGCAGCTACATGTCAATAAAGCGAATCAACTTATATTGAATCGTAATAGGTAAGGTAATGATCACCGACAAACATATGCACATAACACTTTGGGCAAATGGCTACTCCGAATATAAAGCCTTTGGTAACGGAATTCCTTCAACCATAACATGTGTGGAAGGTGTCGCACAGATTTGCGTATTTTTTTAGGTGATTACATTTTTAAGCGATTTTTTTTTATTTTCAGATAATTTTCCGTTTTAGCCGTCACGAAATTTCAACTGAATATCAGATTTGTTATGCATCAAAATGAAAAGCTTTAGATCTCTAGATTTCGTGAGAAAGCAATATTCCTGAAAAAGATAACGAAGACATTTTATATTTTTTGGCTGGCGATTTCAAAAAGTTCTCTAAAATCAAAAACTAACGCGTGAGACATGAAAGTTTTCATTGAAAAAATTATGCGACTTCTCACGATGCGCTATTTTCCATTTAAAACCCTAGCACTACTAAACGGCAAAATGGGAAAATGTATGGTTTAAAGAAATCGACATATTTTCCTTTCTATCGATTAGAAATCATTAAATAATATCTCGTTAGATGTGCAAGTTAATACTGGTGCGAATATAGGTATTTTAAGCATCCATGTTTTCTTTTGGTAGGTGAAAAATTACTTTTTAAGTCCGATGCCGAATTTTCACAATTTGCTTTTGTTGTTTTCTGCATTTTTGATGATAATTCTTACATATACCGATTAAAAGAAGTAGTTTATTTTTTGATATTGGCGGTCATTTTATCTATAAAAAGGGTATTATAGTTAAAATTTGGACTGGTAGATATTTTTCACAACAGGTATATAATGGCGCGCACGCATGCGTGCGCTAATGGGATTTCGAAAAAAATTTTTTTCTGAATCTTTTCTGGAAGTCACTTTTCCTGGTAAAACTTCTTTATTTTAACTACGCTAAGGCTCAGATTTATGTGGGTGGTAGTCAGGGATGAAAAAAACCCAGATTTGAATATTTTGAATTTTGAGTTTTTGGATTTTTTTTGGGTTTTTTCCTGGGTTTTTTTAGTTTTTTTGGGTTTTATTGGGGTTTTGTTGGGGTTTTTCATGGAAATGACAGCTAGAGTTACATACAGTAGCTGAGAATACTTCTAACAGCTGCAAGACACGAAACAAACCAAATAAAATGATTTTTCAGTCATTTTGTGTGCGGGGGAAATTATACTATTAGTAATTTTTAGCATATTCTTCATATTTTTGCCAAATTTCCTCATTTTTTGGGTTCCATACAAGTTTTTTTACTGTTTCGATGTAATAGCATTGTTTGCTCTTGTATGCACTATATTTATTCATAGCTAACACTATGAAGAACATCTATTACAAAAAAATCATTTTCTTGGTAATTTTTACCATGATTGGTAGTGCAAGGGTAAAAAAAACTTGAAATAAAAATTTTTCCTTCTTTCCTTTGTATTTTCTATTTTATTGCTTTTGACCCATTATTCCATTTCATGTACCGTTTTTCGCATAAGTTGTTTTTTATTTTTATGTTATATCATAAATCAGGTCCGTTCATCCACTGAAGATGATGGAAATGTTTTATTTTAGTTTTTTTAAATTTTTTTAATTCTCTCAATCGTGCATGGACTGTTTTTGACGTTTAGCAGCAAGAGATAAATGTGCAGGGCATCAACGGGGAGGTGAAAAAAGGACCGATTAAAAGGCTGAAGCTCATCATATAAGTAAATAGCATTAATTTTTTCAGTATTTTCAATAAAGGTTAAATAAAATGGAAAAAATAGTTTTGGTGGTTTTTTTGAACAGTTTTACGCATTGTCATGGAAATAGTGGACAAAGTAAAGCCAGTACAACAAAAGCAAAATCGCAAACACCACAAAGTCTGCGAATTACGATCGAATTAAGAAATTGACAGAAGTTATGAGCAAAGAAAAAATCGTTTCACGCCAAATTTTCTAAAATTTTGAGGGTCGAGGGTTTGTCCTGAGACGTGTCAGGAAAATTTAAAAAAATGATGCAGAACGTTTTTTCAAGAATGCTTTACTTTTATTTTTTTCTGAAGTTTTTCTAATCAGCATCGGAAAAGTTATCAATAAACGAAAAATAATCGCCAAAAATAGATTTATTGTGAAGTCTTTGGGTTTTTGTTATGGTACTGATGTTGTTGAAGGAAGACAAGAACGAAAGGTATTGAGAGCTGACTGCCTCCTCCGTAGGACAAAAGGCAAAATTTCTAGCAAATCAGATAAAATTTAGGTCACAGCCGGCTAGAAGTAAGGCGGGTCTCCCTAGCGCGCAATGTTATAGCATAGCCTGTGTTATAGCATAGGCGGAGGGGCTCAGAATCTGCGCCCTGGCTTTTCTCAGGGCGCAAGAATTGGGCGTGCCCGGACCTGCCCGGGGAGGGGGGCGCGCCAGCCCAGGGCCTGGGGCCCAGGGCCAGGGGAGAGGAAATTTCCATGGGAAACCCCGGGTGTTATTACCCAGGGGGTTATTAACCCCGGGGGTAATTTTTGAAGAGGCGTAAGTCAAGAACCAATGGTCAAATAGGGTTGAAATTTTAAGAGTAGGATATATAAATCATAGCTGTGTTAGGTAGAAAATTTTAGCGCGCAGCCTACAGTATACCAGCATTAATTTACACTTTCTCATATAGTACTATAACTTTAGAAATAGGGGGCGGATTGGATTGAAATTTTAAGGGTAGAATAAATATCCTGTTTGCAAACTATTACAGGAGTTTTGTGGAAATACCTACAGTATACCAATTTACTTTACACTTTCTCATTCGGTACTATAACTCAAGAACCAATGGCCGGATCGGGCTCAAATTTTCAGAGTATGTTAAATATATGTTAGGCATGCTGCGCACAGAATTTTAGTGCACAACGTACAGTATGTCGATTTTTTGTTTACACTGCTCCCAAGAAAAATTGTGTGCACGTGCTTAGACAGGGGCCCAGAGTCAGATAGGGGACTCGCTAAAATGTTGCCACAGATTAACTAGAGTTAGGGCATTTTTGTAATCAAGTTATAGTGATTATTAGCAGTGTACAAGTGAATCACCTTGGCAGCTTTAGGTCCTTCAAAAACAAAACATTGCCATGATATATTTTTATTTGGTACTCTGGCACCAAAGCATTTTGAATTTTCTCTACAGCTTCAAGCCCATATTTATCTTCATTAATGCTAAGATTAGCTTTGTGCAGCAGTACTAATGCTAGCTGCCTTTCTATGGTGTGCCGCATCTTGTCACCTTTTCTACTAGAATCCCATTTTGGGCTCTTTTCTAGCTTTGCTATTCCTGTAACAACAGCTCGAGGTAGGGATAAATTATCATTTGAGGTGATTTCAATATATCCACCTCCATTTTTACAAAACTCCCTCACATCAGGTTCAAGGCCAGTTCTGGTTTGTTGTTTTTTATCAACAATAACTATTTTGAAAGCTATGTCCTCGCTCAAGCAAAACTCGTTCTTAGACTGGGCTACATTTTCTATAATGCTCAAAACCTTGTCAGCATTTATATACTCACGTTGAGTAAATGGAACTTATACAGGCGCATGAAGGCACGGCTGTCTAATTTCAATACCTACCAAAGAGTCAGGAGGACAGTCATGCAACATCTGCTTAATAGCTTCCTCAAAAATCTGCTCAAAGACCTCAAACAGATTTGGGCATTTCTTGAACCGCAGCAAAAATGCTCTTGCAGTTGTCTTAAACCTACGAACAAAAATCTCTGGGAACTCATGTACTTCAAAGTATTTATTCAGATCCATTTCTAATGTAAGAACTTTATGGAGTAATACTCACCCATATTTATAGACATACACTCAAAATCTATAAATACTAATAATGGTCTACTGTTTAGCTACTCTTTTTAGTACTATAAGGAGAAAATGGAAGAAATCAGGGAAATCCAAAAGCGTCTTTTTCTGGATGAGGAGAAGAAGCCCTATGGCCGGTCCATCAAACCAGCCATAGAGCTATGTGGGAGGAACTTGGATCGGCCCTTGTACTCCCTAATGATTCAGCTTTGCTATTTTTGTCAGAAAAATAGTTCTGAAAGGGACTTTTTTGAAACGAATTTTGGCAGGTGGTATTTGAACGTCCAAATGTGCCCTAGGTGCAGCGAGTTTAATAGAGCCACACAGGAAGCGGGCAAACGAGTGCTGAAGCGCTATTCTGATTAGCAGGCTGAGGAGGAGAAGGCCAAAACAGCCTACTAAGTCTATAAATAGGGGTGCGCATTAGGTATATTATATATGCAGCTAATTAAAAGAAAGCATGTCTTCACCCGGTGAACTAGCGTACCATCATTTTGTCCGAAAGCTTATTGAAAAAGCTAACAATCGCTACTTGAGCGTCAGAAATGTTCAAAGTATAGGCTCTTGCTTCTGGGGTCACATGAGCGATGCGTTTAAAGAGGAACAGCGCGAAATTGATAAACGCGAAGCATTTTGGATTTTTGCATTGAGACTGAAAGCAGCCATTTTAGACAAAGATGTTGATCCTTTGTGCGGCTTGTATGCGGCTTTTGATCAAAATGGAAAGAACATGTGGGAAAACATGTATGATAACTGTATTTTGCAACAAGTAAATCGATTGTTGTGAATTTACAGTAAAATGTGCGTTTTCTAAAAACGCAGACTCCCGTTGCTCTAACCTCCACGTGGTGGGAGCCGGAAACGATCCGTTTGATCGGCCAATAAGAGCATAAATAATAAAAAATAAAATAAAAAATGTAAAAATGGATAAATTGTTGACAAAATTATATTATGACCCTCAAACTGGGTATACGGGGGCAAATCAACTTTTTGCTTGAGTGAAAAAGGTGCGTCCAGCAGCAAAATTTGAAAGGGTAAAAGCATGGCTGGAAAAGCAACCCAAATATACACTACACAAACCTGCAAAGAAACATTATTCGCGTAACAAGGTAATTGCTAGTGGGGTTGATGAGCAGTGGCAAGCGGATTTGGTTGATCTACAATTGTTAGCCGACCACAATCATGATTTTAAGTACCTACTCAATTGTATTGATATTTTCTCAAAGTATGCATGGGCAGTGCCACTTAAATCAAAAACTGGTAAAGAAATTATTGCATCTTTTCAGAAAATTTTCAAATCGTCGGGCCGTAAACCATATAAACTGCAAACGGATCAGGGAACTGAATTTACGAACAAAGACTTTCAGCAGTTTTTGAAATCTCAATTTATTGACTTTTTCACGACCAAAAGCGAAATGAAAGCTAGTATTGTTGAGCGGTTTAATCGTACGCTTAAAGAACGCATGTGGTGGTATTTCACTAAAAAGAATACATTTAAATATATTGGCATTTTGCCCGATTTGCTTGAAAACTATAATAATTCTTTTCATAGGACCATTGGTACATCCCCGCTGACGTTACCTATAAAAACGAAAGAGAAATTTTAAACAAAGCATTCAGGATTGATAAACCGAACGTTGTTTTTAAATTTGATATTGGTGTGAAAGTTTGTATAAGTAAAGTGAAACGCACATTCGAAAAAGGATTCTGGCCTAATTGGACGGAAGAGTATTTCATTGTTAAAGAGAGGTTTGCTCGCACGCCACCTGTTTATACTCTCGAAGATCAAAAGGGAGAAAAATTAGAGGGTGTTTTCTATGAAACTGAGTTGCAAAAAATTAGTGCAAAATCAGATGATTTATTCGTGATTGAAAAAATTATAAAGTTCGTAAAAAAGGCAAGAAAACTGATTATTTGGTGCGCTGGAGAGGTTACCCGCCTAAATTTGACTCGTGGGTTTCTGATATTGTAAAGCTATAAATAGTAAGTTAAATCTTAAAATCAAAAATGGAGTCTATTGGTCAGTGTTTTTTCAATCATATTCTACATCGTTTATCACAATACGCACATTTGATTTGTCTAATGATGCCATTGGTGATTATTTTTGGCCAAAAATGAGCAACCAGTATAGGCAAACATTGCTCAAATTTGATGATCATGCTATTTTGAGTTTCTCAAAGTTTATCAGAAAACGCCTGAAAAAGGGCGATCTTTGCCTGCTGTTTAACTTGTGGGAATTTTTAAGCCCTGAGGCTAGGTTTTACTTTGCGAACCTCCATACAAAAATCATTGATGAACACATAACTTCATCCACGTCATCAGTATTGATCTAAAAATTTGCAAAGTTTGGAATAATTTTTGTAAAGTTTGGAACATTTTAGGTAAAGTTTGGAATATTTTTTGTAAAGTTTGGAATATTTTTTGTAAAATTCGAAAAGAATTTTACATGCTTAAGGATAGCACTTTTGTAAAGTTTGGAATATTTTTTGTAGAGTTTGGAATATTTTTTGTAAAGTTCTGAATATTTTTTGTAAAGTTTGGAATATTTTTTGTAAAGTTTGGAAAAATTTTTTGTAAAGTTTGAAATATTATGTATCTAACCTGCATTTCTCAAGCATTGTTGAAACTATTTTATATGCTCTGTGCAACTCATGCTCCTGTTTTGCACCTGTAAGGATCAATTTTCCGCTTGTGAACAGCAAAAATGTTATATTTCTGAATTTGTATATTAAGCCAGGAAACAATTCCACTTCATACATGCATTTTCTTTTCACCAGCTCATAAAATTTGTAAAGATTAATGCGGAACCCTAAATTAGCAGAGCCTACGAACATATGGGGTTTCACCTTTAAATCATTACTCCTAGCATTTAATCCATCTACAGCTGCTTTTATAGCACTTTCCCCATCTTTCACTGTTTTGGCTCCAACACATACAATTTTACCTGATTTGAAAATCAGTAATGTTGCCTGAGGTAGTCGAAATACAATTCCTGGAAATCTCAAATAATTGTATTGTGCAGTCTTTGGTAATTTCTGGTATATTTCTACGAGGTTAAGCGTATTGGGTAGTGCTGTAGTCAGTAAAATATTTTGTATAGTCACCATTTTTCTATAAATACTTCCTGATAAACTTTTATTTATACCTAAAACCATGATGTTCCAACATCCTTTCACCTGCCTTGTTTCAGGACCAACAAAGTCAGGCAATACAACATTTGTCAAGCGATTAATTGAGAATAGAGCATGCCTGATTGATACTAAAATCAAAAAGATTGGGTGGTGCTTCGCAGAAAATCAGCCTCTTTATAAAAAATTAAATGATGTTTCATTCATAGAAAGGCTTCCAGATTTTAATTACCTAAAACAATTTAGTCATGTGCCTCAACTTATGATTCTCGATGATCTTATGCAACAAAGCAAGGGTAATGCCCAGATTGCGCAACTTTTTACAAGGAGTTGTCATCATTGGAACATTAGCATTATACACATTGTTCAAAACGTTTTCTTTGATGGTCTAAGAACTTTACGCATCAACTCTGATTATTTAGTGTTATTCAAACACCCTGCTGATCAGTTACAGGCACAAATGCTTTCCAGACAGCTCTATCCTGCCAACGCTAAATATTTTCTAGAAGCTTATTCTGATGCTACTTCTCAGCCACATGGTTACCTTTTAATTGATCTAACTCAAAATGCTAGAGATGAGCTGAGGCTTAAAACAAACATTTTTAGCAGGCATCCAACTGTTTATATGCAGAAATCTATAAATACTAGCAGAGATATTGTGACAAAAAAAGGAAAAAATGGGTAAAGAACGATTAACACGCAATATTGGTTGTTTACATCTCCTGAGTCAAGCAAAAAAACCTCAAAGAACCGCTATTATAAATACTGCCAGCAAAGATCAAATCCTTTGTCTCTGTGACTGTGCAAACAACTTTCTGAATGGTAATATTCCTTCCGATAGAAAGGATATAAATAAGATATTATAATACAGGGAGGTGGTTTTCTTCCTCTTTTACTTACTCCCATACTTACAATAGATGGTAGTTTGTTAGCTGATGCAATAGCTGGTAGAAAATGAAACATACTGAAAAAATGATTCTTATATTCGCTGAAATCAGCGAGCGGACTGAGATGTTGTGCTAGATTCCTTGGATAATGAA
The DNA here is from genome assembly GCA_036768485.1 of Mermis nigrescens. NCBI lineage: Eukaryota > Metazoa > Nematoda > Enoplea > Mermithida > Mermithidae > Mermis > Mermis nigrescens. Next base: position 253,345 of record JAVLUZ010000659.1, read on the forward strand.
TTGCAAAAAGTTTTGCATAGCAAAAGTATAGCTCCTGAAATAAAACTCATGAAATACAATCAGGTGCTTAGCAGTTTTAAACGACTATATGAACAAAAGCAGCAGCCATATAGAGCTAGTATAGTTGAAGATGCAAAGAATGCATTGAGTGATGAAGATGTGCCTGTTAGTATGCCAAAAAATCAGATTCCAAAGGCGAAACTCCTTCTTCACTACATTCGTGCAAACCCATTTATTGAAATTGAGCCTAATGGTGAGCTTGTGATAGATGGCAATAGAATTGAAGGCTCAAACATTACAGATTTACTTAATGATCTTGCACGTGAGCGTAAGAAGATAAGCAGGCTACCTGGCACAAAAGAATTGCTGAAAGTGTTTAATCGCACAAATGTTCCACTGGAAAGTATAGTAAATAGACAAGGTAAGGAAATTTTTGCTGCAGGTGGTGAATTTGACTGGGATGAAAGTCTATAAATACTTATCACATATAATTTATTCAAACAAAATTACAAAATGCACGTTCAATTCAATCCTAACAATTACAACATTTGGTTGGACTACTACACAGGGCAGGCTGCCCAAACATGCTATGGGTTGGAAGGGTATAAAGGCATCCCATACCAGCGGGGCGTAGGTCTTGGCAGTTTTTTCCATTCGCTTTTTAGAATGGCAGTCCCAGTTTTGCAGTCAATAGGTAAGCGAGTTGGAAAACATGCACTATTTGCAGGTTCAAACATAGCGTCTGATTTGGCCCAGGGAAAACCGCTTTTTGAGTCTACTAAAGAACACTCAAAGCGAGAAGCTGCTCAATTGTTTGATGAAGCCTCTCATGCCCTTCAGCAGCAGCAAGGAGAGGGTCTTGGTAGCCGCCCAAAGTCTATAAATACTAGCATGATAGATTCTTTTTCAAAACAAAAAAAAGGGCTCTCGTAAACGGAAAATCTATCCCCAGTACCAAGACTGAACTGGACCTTTTTACGGTCCCTCCTACTCAAGTAGTGATAAAGCGTGGTTTTTGGCATGAAATTCAAACTACAAATCCTATTACTAATGAGGGACCATATGACTTTAGAGTACCTCCTGATCCACATTACATTCAGCTCAATAAAAACTACATTTACATGCTACTGAGAATCAAAAAACCAGTAGTTGCAACTGGAGCAGCAGTGCCTGACTATGCGCCTATCAATCTTATTGGTAAGACTTTCTTTAAGCAGGTAAAATGCTTTTTAGGAGGCAAATTAGTTTCTGACAGCTCTGATAAATATGCATTTAGATCGTATTTTGAAATTGAATTAAATTATGGGTATGATGCCAAGCATTCGCATTTGCAATCTGCGCTGCACTTTCACGAAGGTGGAAGTTGTGTTGACACAAAAGACAATGAAGCTTTCAAAAAACGTTCAAAAATGTTCAAAGATGAAAATGTTGTGCAAGTTGCGGCCCCATTGCACATTGACATGTTCTTGCAAGACAGATATTAATTTAATTTTACCGATTTCCGCCTAGAATTACACAGAAATAATGATGCATTTGTTTTGCAGTGCTTTGAGGATGTCAGCCTTGACTTGAAAGTCTCACAAATGAAATTTTTTATTCGAAAAGTTGAGGTTTTGGACACTGTGAATTTAGCTCTTGAGCAAAGAATGCTTTCCTATACAGCAAAATATCCCATAAGGAGAGTAGCTTTGACTAATTTGCACATTTCAAATCCTGCTAGAGAAACGCCCAATTATACATTGTTTACTGGTCAGCTGCCTAGGCGTATAGTGTTTGCTTGTGTTGAAGGCAGTGCTTATCGAGGCAATCTAGCAAAATCGCCTTTCAACTTCAAACCGTTCAGCATAAATGATGTAAAAGTAACGTGTGGAGGTGTAACATATCCTCCTTACCCACTAAGCATTTCATTTAAAGATGATAGGTACGTGCAAGCCTATACTCAGATGTTTGATGCATTAGATATTGGGCATGAAGGTAATTCCATTAGCAGAGAAGATTTTAAAACAAGTCACTGCTTCTTTGTGTTCGATTTGACTCCTGATGCAGATGATGGAGGACACTGGGACCTAGTCCCTGAAGGAACAACAAGCATTGCTGTTAGGTTTTCTGAGAATTTGCCCGATTCTGGCATTGAAATCATTATATATGCTGAATTTGATAACTTAATAATCATTGATAAACACCAAAACACGTTTCATGACTATGATGCATAAACATGAACACTATTGAAATATTCAAAATTCTCAAACATAATAATACATTTGCAGGCGTTTTCCCAATAGATCGTCTGCCACCTATGAGAACCTACCCTGCGGCTCTAGTTGTAAATTTGGACCCCAGTGAGGAACCAGGATCACACTGAGTCGCAATTTATTCTCAAAATAAGAAGCATTGCAAATATTTTGACAGCTATGGTTTAAAACCACCTGTGCAATTGCATAAATACATTTCTGATAATGCGCTCTCATTTACATACAATAATATGCGAGTACAAGGGCTTTTCTCAATCAGCTGTGGTCATATGTGTATCTACTTTTTGTTCTGCACGAGCAAAGGCATAAGTTTCACAAACATTGTTCTATCTATGCTCAGTAAAAGAATTTATAAATATTTCAATAAACTAAGGTTATAAAAAATGGATATGAAACACTTTTACATAACGCTTCCGAGCAATTCACAAGAAACAAATACTGCAGCCACTTTTGTTACCAATCTGACTAGACAAATCGCATTAACTGGCGACTGGGAGGTTGGGTTAGCTGAAATAATTTATGCAAATACATGGCACAATGTTGCCAAGGAGCAGAATATGATACAGTTTTACGACATCAAAAACAATGTGCGACAAAAATTGCTTATTCCTCGAGCAAGATATTTAAATATACATGACCTCATCCAACCCATGAGAAATGGAATAAAAACGGTCAGTCAAATAGACAAATTTGATTACATGCAATATTTTGACATAAAGTATGATGAAAATAGGAAATTTTGTAACTTAACAATCAATACTGAATATATTCAAAGTGTAAAACTGACAAAGCATTTAATGTATATGCTAGGATTTCTAGAGGGCCAGCTTAGCAATATAGATTATACTGTGAAAAAAGAATTAAACATAGTTGCGCACCATTCACCCGACATGCTAGGTGGAATGCACAACTTTTACGTATATTGCGATATAGTTGAGCCTCAAATCCTTGGAAATGTTTTTGCACTGCTTCTGCAGGTTGTGAATATAGATGGAAAATATATGGATATTGTTAATCACGCATATATTAGTCCACATTATATACCTGTGCTCAAAAAATCATTCAATACCATTGAAGTGAACATTAAAAGTGATCAAGATAAACCTGTGCCTTTTGAATTTGGCAAAACAATTGTTAAATGCATTTCTGGTATTGGCTGTAAACACAAACCCGTTATCATTATACAAATGAGTCTACCGTAGTGTGTCATGATTAAGCAGACTATAGTAGGTTTCCAAGATCAGTTCAAAACATGATTTTGAGAGACAGCTGCGATTTTCAAGTTTCTGATTGGAAGAATTTAACCACCTGTTTTCCAAAACTTGAGTCTATGAAATTTGTACCTATGGAATTAATGTTGAGGGAAGGTGCCTAGAAAGTAATAAAAATGCTTACATAAAGAAGAGCTTGGTGCAATTTCTAATGAGATTTTCAGTTGTATTGCAATTTTAAGCACTCTAACCATCCTCTACATTATTTGCTTTATTAAAAACGATATTTCACAGCATCATGGTGCAGCCAAAATAACAATATAGTCATTGCATATTTGAGCCAGGGAGTGTCCCCTATCTGACTCTGGGCCCCTGTCTAAGCATTTGCAGACAATTTTTCTTGGGATGCGGTGTAAACAAAAAATCGACATACTGTACGTTGCGCGCTAAAATTCTGTGTGCAGCATGCCTAACATATACTCAACATACTCTGAAAATTTGAGCCCGATCCGGCCATTGGTTCTTGAGTTAAAGTACCAAATGAGAAAGTGTAAAATAAATTGGTATACTGTAGGTACTTCCACAAAACTTTTGTTATAGTTTTCAAATAGGATATTTATTCTACCCTTAAAATTTCAACCCAATCCGCCCTCTATTTCTAAAGTTATAGTACTATATGAGAAAAAGTAAAGTAAATTGGTATACTGTAGGCTGCGCGCTGAATTTCGGTACATAGTACAGCTAATATCTATACATCATTTTCTGAAAATTTGAACAAAATCCAAGCATTGGTTCTTGATTTATGCAAAAGTGTATACTAATGCTGGTATACTGTAGGCTGCGCGCTAAAATTTTCTACCTAACACAGCTATGATTTATATATCCTACTCCTAAAATTTCAACCCTATCCGACCATTGGTTCTTGACTTACGCCTCTTCAAAAATTACCTCCGCGGTTAATAACCCCCTGGGTAATAACACCCGGGGTTACCCATGGAAATTTCCTCTTCCTGGCCCTGGGCCCCTGGCCCTGGGCTGGAGCGCCCCTCCCCGGGCAGGTCTGGGCACGCCCAATTCTTGCGCCCGACCTAAAGCTGCCAAGGTGATTCACTTGCACACAGCTAATAATCACTATAACTTGATTACAAAAATGCCCTAATTCTAGTTAATCTGTGGCAACATTTTATGCGAGTCCCCTATCTGACTCTGGACCCTTGCGTCTAAGCACGTGCACACAATTGTTCTTGGGAGCAGTGTAAACAAAAAATCGACATACTGTACGTTGTGCACTAAAATTATGTGCGCAGCATGCCTAACATATACTTAACATACTCTGAAAATTTGAGCCCGATCCGGCCATTGGTTCTTGAGTTATAGTACCAAATGAGAAAGTGTAAAGTAAATTGGTATACTGTAGGTATTTCCACGAAACTCCTGTAATAGTTTGCAAATAGGATATTTATTCTACCCTTATTATTCCAATCCAATCCGCCCTCTAGTACTATATGAGAAAGTGTAAACTAATGCTGGTATACTGTAGGCTGCGTGCTAAAATTTTCTACCTAACACAGCTATGATTTACATATCCTACTCCTAAAATTTCAACCCTATCCGAGCATTGGTTCTTGACTTACGCCTCTTCAAAAATTACCCCCGGGTTAATAACCCCCTGGGTAATAACACCCGGGCTTACCCATGAAAATTTCCTCTCCCTGGCCCTGGGCCCCTGGCCCTCGGCTGGCGCTCCCCCTCCCCGGGCAGGTCCGGGCACGCCCAATTCTCGCGCCCTGAGAAAAGCCAGGGCGCAGATTCTTAGCCCCGCCGCCTATGCTATAACACAGGCTATGCTATAACATTGCGCGCTGGGGAGACCCGCCTTACTACTCCGGCTGAATCTAAATTTTTTCTTTCAAAAAGTGCTTGAAATCGATTAGAAAGTGTCTATTCGGTTGTTCGCTAATTTAACAGATACATATATGTAAAACTTGATCATTTTAGTTCAAAACATAAAAAATTCGTGCATGCATCGGTGGTCCAAATTACATATGTATGAGCCAGAAAATAGCTGGACTCGACTTGCGTAGAAAGCAAAAGACTTTCCGTAGACCCTCAATCAAATCTTCACATTTTTTGTTTATGCCACCATTTTTTAATTAATTCATAACGTATTGAGAAATGCTAAAAAATGACGTTTCTTGCCTGAACCATTAATGTTGCAGACCCAGAAGAGTTCAAATTACATATGCAAATTCAACTGCATACTGATGCACTGCCTCCAAAAATTTAATTTAAAGCACAAAATGGATGAACTTAAAGAACTTTCTGCAACCAGATTTTGAGGAATTATGTTTAGGGTAGGTAGTACAAACATAAGCACATTATGTGCTCCTAGGAGTTTGAGGGATTGACTTCCCAGAATGGCTACTGAAGTGACCCCTACAAAATGACTGTGACTCCGAAGTGTAGATTTTTCGAAAAAAATTGGAAAAATGTGCTTTTTAAAGCATTTTCAGCTAAGCTTTAACTAAAAAGTGCCCAATTTCTGAGGCTTCACGCCGTATACTCCTTTTATGACTATAATTTGTCCAATCTATTCGAATTTTTTCGTGATTATTTGTCTTCTCGTGTTCTAGAAAAAAAGAGAGTATGGTTTGAAATGTCAGAACACAGTACTATAGACGCGTATCCATCATTTTTTTACCCTAAAAGGTGTAGCGCGTTACTGCGCTGATTAATGGTGTTATAGTTTTTACTAATGTGGTAACGATATAAGCAAGCATAAAAATGGGATCGCTTAGGGCTGTTCGCTATACATGAACATAGAAATACACCGAACGAGTGAAGAAGTCAATGTATTACTAGGGAAAAATACAGTAAATAACCATACGTGGGCAGCAAAAAAATTCTGAGGGGTGCAAGATTTTTGAAAGTCAAAAAATGGCCTTAAAAAATGGTGGTAGGGCGATAAAAACACCATTTTTTGACGTTTCTCATCAAGCACTATCCATTGGCATCAAAAAATTGCGAAAAAAACGAAGAAAATTTTCAAAAATTGAATTCTGGGGGGGTATTTTGATTTCTGGGGGGGGGTATTTTGGTTTCTGGGGGGTGCATACCTCCCAAACCCCCCACGCCCAGGTGTGGTAAAAACTCGTTTGTATTCAGGCCGCCGGGGTCACAAAAGCTGATTCTCGAAAATGCGTTTTTGCATGGGCTTTCATCAGATGTCATGCGAAATGTTGTAATATTGTACGAAGTGCGTTTTTCAGCTAATATAAGAATTTTGGGATAAGAACGTAGTCGGAATTTCGAATAGTCAAATTGCGTTTCGAAAGTCGTTTTATCCAAAGATCATGAAAAAGCCTCGAGCTGGAATTGAATCAAAATTAATGATTCTATGTATGCACGTTCGGCGAAATCGCAAGTTGCGAATAAACTTAGTATAATGTTAAAAATATCTCCATTGCAACGGCACTTTTTAAATAATTTTTTTTGGGGTTGACCTCCCAAGGGTTCATGCTGTATATGCAATGTAATGGATAAGCATATGTGGGCAGCACCAAAATTCTGGGGGTCGCAAGATATTTTAAAGGTCAAAACATGGTCTTAAAAATGGTGGTATCCGGAAAAACACAATTTTCCAACGTTTCTCATCAAGTACTATCCATTGGCATTGGAAATTTGAGAAAAAACAAAAAACTTTCAAAAATTGAATTCTGAGGGGGTATTTTGATTTATGGGCGGAGGTATTCGGCCTTCTGAGGTGCACACCCCAACCCTTCCCTTCACCCCCACGTGTGATGATAAGTAGGTGAAGCATTTTTCATCAACAGATGCACTGCATTTACGGCGTTGGCCTTCCTACCCCAGAAAAATTCATTTACGGCAAGAAAGACTTCCCGGACTATCAGCCGATCGAAGTTATGGGCGAAGGCGATGGGACGGTGAACGTTAGATCGAATAAGCTGTGCGAAGCATGGCGATCAGAGCAAGCCGAGCCGGTTTATACGAAAGAAATAGAAAATTGGGAACATTTGGAAATATTGCAAAGTAAAGAACTTATCGAATATATAGGAAAAGTAGCTCTCAGCGACTCGAAGAGCACAAAAAGAAGGAGAAAGAACAAACTCGAGTCGCGCTAGATAGGCTTTTGAAAAGTAGGCGTGGAACGATTTTTTTCGTCGCCCTCCACTTGTTTCATTGTTTTTTACTCGGGTCGTCTCGTCATTCGCGGATTTTGTGGTAATCGTGATTTTACATTTGTTGTACTGAGTTTTGGTCAACAGCTAAGTTTATCAGTCGTCAGTAAAAACGGATTTTTTGATTCCATAAAAAAAGCAATTTCGCCATTTGAAAACTTATTCCGAGAATGAACTTGCTGATATTAGGGTTATAAAATGACAAAATTATAAAATGATAATAAAATGATAAAATTAAGGATAAAATAGTAAAGGAATGATAAAATGAACAAGCAAAATAGATAATAAAAGTAAATGTGAATAATCGGTAAAATGTAAAGCATAATTAATGAACTTCGACATATATGTAACTATTTATCCAAAATTAAGAAATTACTCAAGATTGGGTCGGTTTAAGAAAATATTCTGCTTCACGAAGCCTTACTATTTTCTTTTCATGGGCAATGCTTTGAAAAAAATTCGAAAAATTCTTGCCGGCAACATAGCATATGCTAATCAAAAATCAAATCAGTGCGATTCAGCAAACTCGTTCTACAAAACTGGAAAATCTTCACGTTATTTTTATCGTACAATAATGGTTTTTTGACTTAATCAAGAGATCTAACGAGAATTCAGATCATGGTTGATTGTTTGTTACCGCCGGTCTTGCTGTCACACATGGGCGTGGGGGTGTAGGGTATATCATCCCCGCAGAAGTTGAAAAACCATTTACAGGTTACTGTAGACCCCTGGAATTCTATTTTTAGTAACATTTTTAGAAATTTTTAGCTATTCCTCTACCCCAGAATTATTTTGCTGCCCATGCATGTTTGCTGTTGTAGTTAATACGCATCAAGGTGGTCGATAACTGTACCTACGGGGCTTACCTAAGTACCTAGGCTACACTTAGTGCTGGTCAGGTTGCTAGGGCTCAAGGCCAAAAATCAACCCTAATGACTCTCAAGACCTACGGCTTCGATCTCCTCGGTCCTAAATTGCTGACCGCTTCTGGTCGGAGATCTAGGCAGGTACGCCCTAGATTCCTAACACTTAGTTACTTACGTCAGCTCGATAATTGCGCGAAAGATCAGTTGATCTTCTCCCAACATAGAAATTCTCAAGTTGATAAATTGACTTATTTTTCAATGTCAACCAGTTTGGAAACGTTTTGATTCCCAGTAGCACTCGTGAACCAAACTCCAACAACAAAGAACTATAGGCCGGCCAGCCATCTTAACATAAAGATTAAGTAATATTTTTAATAATTTTAGGTATGAAAATGGGTGATTGAATTTTGATGAAAGGAAATACGACAAAGATTCACCTTTCGAAATAGACTCTCAATATGAGGAGTCACTCCGTGACGCTGCGCTACTCGCGGTATATTTAACCTCCGAGTAACGTTGACGACAATTTATTAAAATAAAACGAAAAAACTCCAGCGCAACGAGAAATCCAACTCGATATGTACAGCGCGAGCGGCAACAACTCAAGTTCTATATGAGCACAAGAGCGGCAAGAGCGATAATCAATTAGACAAGAGTATTTATATAGGTTACTGATACGATAAAAGATTAGCCAATAAGATTACAAGAAGCAGGCGCTAATGCAGCTGCTGTATAATATGTAAACTAATTACGTGATAGAAACAATTATTGATTTTCCGATCTCAACTCTGACTTGACAAATTACTGGTCACTTCGTCCTTTGTTTTGAAAGTAAAAGTTTGGGGTGATATGTATAACGAATTTGTAGACATAGCTCACGCTGCGCTTCTGAGATATGCGTACGTGACTCGCCATGAGGACCAATGAAAGCGAGGGGACCGTATCTCGGCTTCTTACATCAATTTGAATTTAGGATTTTCGGTCCGGAAACGATCTTCCATAACTTGACGGAAGCTTTATATTACCGTTTTTGATGCGGTAAAAACTAATCGACTCGCTAATGCTATCTGCGTGTAGCAACACTCGCTACACTGTGCATCTATGCCTGCAATTATTTTAAATTTGCATTGAACATTTTTAGTTTCGATATTTTCAATGAGAAATTTCAATTTGGAAAAATGCGAAATATCTATGTTTAGCTTGTGACAGCACACGGCAAATTCTAAAATCGATTATCTTGTCCCGTTTGACGTTTGAACATTTTTTAAACTCGCAGATGTGACAGATGACGTGAAAATTTGAGGATCAGCCAAAAACATTTCAAATGTATCGTATTCGAGCTTCAGAACCGTGGGTATACGTCAAAAATACATTCTTAGACGTTCCAAACGACGCTCTTCTTTTCCCAAGCAAATAAATAATTTTTGTTCCAAAAGAATTTGATGAAATTGATTAATATTCGGTTGAAAAAATGACTGTACTGATGGCGAAGCACTACTCTCGAGCATACATTACATGCACAGCGTAGGAATTCTGGGGGTCAGGCCCAAAAATTGTTGAAAAGTGTCTTTTCTGGGCTAAAAACGATTGGCACACTTTGAAAACACTATTTTCGAAGTTTTAAGCAATGCTTAATCTTTCTTAAACATGAAATATAAAATCTCGAATAGCTAAAATAAAATCGAGTGACTTGAACAAAATGCAGTCAAAAAATGTGTATTCGGCGCGAAGCGCTCGACAGTTCTAGGGGGGCTCGCAGTCATAGGTGGGCGGCACCAAAGTTCTGGAGGGGGGGTGCAAGATTTTTTAAAGGTCAAAAAATGGCCCTGAAAGTGGTTGGTCATGGCAAAAAACACCATTTTTAAACGTTTCTCATCGAGCACAATCCATTGGAATCAAAATTTGCGGAAAAAACGGCGGAAAAAATTTTCGAAAATTGAAATCTAGGTGGTATTTTGATTTCTGGGGAGGGGTATTTTGGTTTCTCGGAAGGGGATGAATACCCTCGACCCCCACGCCCAGATATGGTCGCAGTCATCTGCAGGGGTCAGTAGCCATTCTAGGGAGGGGTCAGAATCCTCACCTCTAAGAATATGTGTGCTCTTGAGTCATAAAATTGATTAAAAGGCCTAAAACATATTTTTCCTGGTTGTTTCAAACAGTTAAACATTTTGTTGGGGAAACCGACTGCAGTCAGCTAACAGTCAATGGTGAACGATCCTCCCAGCGCCAAGAAAAGGAAGAACTTGACAGACCGACCCCATGGGTTCTCGAACTTGTTTACTTAAAGTCTGGTTTATCAATTTTATTACGCCTAATCGATGCTCACAAGAAGCACATGCCGCTCATTTTTTCGTTGACAATAATTCTCATATTGGCTTTGTATGTTTCAATCTCAAATTCTCAAACGGAGATTGCAATTTTCAAGTGACCGTGTAATAATACACTCTCTGGTATGCTTAACTTTGCGGACATACACTTTCTGACTTATTTCTGGTTACTAATTGACTGTTTGGCGGCACTAGAAAGAATCGACCAAGGAATTTAAATAATTGCAGCTTTCGTATTATCTATCTTTGGGCTATTTTTCTCTGAAAAAGGTCCTCGGCATTACCTAAAATGAATACGCTGGTGCACTTATGCACGTATACAGGTACTACATTCATGCGCATTGCGGTATAATGATTTTTCTTAAAATTGTCGAAAGTACTCTCTAAAATTCTGTTACTCCTAAAATCATGTTTATCTGCAGCCGCCCATCAGTTTGTAACTCACTATTATTAAATAATTATTGAAAGGTGTTACTATTGGTTTAAAATTCCGCTTAAAAATATGCGTGCATTGTCAAAATATCAGCTGATCAAATATAAAGCCGAAAATCCGGCAGTAAAACGTAGGCTCGAACATGACCAAACATGACTAAAATTATTGTGAATCCTCCATTTTACAGTTTTAGTGAACACACAACACTTTTCAAAGAATACGGATTTTGAATAAATTAAGCTTGATGTGGAGATGGATAAGACCACTTCTAGGACTATTTGGTGCATGCACTCCATCTTGCAATATATCGGGTCAGAAAAGATGGCCTCGGCTTGACTAGTCGCTGCCCATGTATGTTGACTACATCTTCTAAATCAGCCTTTGCTATTGTCGTGTGACGTTTTCTAATGATTTTATAGGCTGAAATGCATTTGAGGGGCAAGCCGCTCAGTAGCAAAATAAGTTCGACTCGATCAAGAGCGCAGCAGGAGTTGATTATTTTGTTGACCAACCGGTCAACCAAAAAGACGCAGTGTTTACTTTTAATTAGGTTATCGTATTCTAACCAACTTGAAGCTAATAATTGAAGTAGAGACTTTTGGGTCACTCAATTCACTTAATTCTGTTATTTTCGAAGTTGCAGAAAAATTTGAAGCTTGATCAGATATAATTTTATATAGTATTGCGTTTGAATTTGGGCAATCTCACCATAGTTTACTTTAAAGTCTGTACAATAACGCGATTGTAAAAGTTTAAATGTCAATAAATCGCTAAGTAATGCATAAAATGTACATCGAAATATATTGTCAAGTTAATTATTGTAGTATCGAAGCATGTAAGACGCGCCGAACAAAAGTTTTCAAATAACTGATCTAAGGTATTAAATCTGCTGCTACCACACCCATTCAACCAGATAACTTTGGTATGTATTGGTGTTCAAGCGTCCTATTCGAGCAAATCCCGTTTAGCTTTCGACCATTGTGCCTCTAAGTTTTGCGTGTGTGTTTGGCGGTCAGTTAATAACAAAGTTCAATGAATGGTTGACTTAATCGTACGCGTAATTTAGTCGGCTAGATTATAGCCTCTCCACCAATCAGTTTGCATCATTGATCGCGGTTCAACACTCTCAGTAATGACTTGTCGAAGCGTTTTTATATTTAGATTTTAAACGCGGACAAAAAACGTATTTTCTGCATCACGGTCGATACACAATAATTTGCCTGACAATGTATTTCGATGTACATTTTTCGCATCAATTAGACGAATTTTTGACATTCAAACTTTTTATAAATGCGTTATTGTATAGACTTTAAAGTAAAGTCTGGTGGAAATTGTCCATTTAAATGCAACACATTTAAAATTATATATGATCCAAGCTTCAAATTTTTCGGTGAGTTCGAAAATAACAAAATTAAGTGAAATTGATGCGACCTCAAAAAGATTTTAGTTTAATTTTTAGCTCCCAGTTGGTTAGAATACGATAGCCAAATTTAAAGTAAACACTGTGTATGTTTGGTCGACCGATTGGTCAACAAAGTGATGAACTCCCTCCTGCGCTCTTGCTTGGGTTTGACTTATTTTGCAACGAGCGGCTTGCCCCTCCATTATTGCATTTCAGCCCAAGTTTTTACATTTCAGCTATGTAAATTTGCATGTGTAGAACTGCAATCGAGACGCTAGCACAAACTTGCAATTCTATTAACTGAATTTAAAACGAAATACTGAATAGTAAGACAGAAAGTCAGTCGTTAATTACAGGGTGATGATCACACCTGGGCGTGGGGAGGGGTTAGAAGGGGTATACATCACCTCCCCCGAGAAGCCAAAATACCCCCTAGAATTCAATTTTTAAAATTTTTTCATTTTTTCGCAATTTTTTGATGCCAATAGATATTTGATGCTCAATGAGGAACATCGAAAAATGTTGTTTTTTTCGCCATACCACCACTTTTAAGGCCATTTTTTGACCTTTGGAAAAAACTCGCACCCCCAGAATTTTCTTGCAGCCCACGTTTGGTGATGATACGAATTCCATCAATTGATACGCATATTCAACAAATGTATTTACCTTTAATGCTACGCACGAAATAATATATTCTCGTACAAAGACTTATCGGAGATTATCGTACAAGTAGAAAGAGTCTCAAACAAAAAAGTAAGGTTAAACGTCTTTTTGTTGAACTCTATGACTTGACACTCATGATCAGAATTTCTGACACAGGAGGATGGGAACCAGAGTTTTCCCAGTAATGTCAAAAAATGTCCGGAAAAATTCGTCCGTTATGCTGAGAGCAGCGGTTTTTTGCCGTCTTTTGATTAACAGAATAATTTATCATCCGAGAAAAGAATTGTCGCACCTTTTCTACAAAAAATACGGCAATATTGGCATAAAGCGCTTAACAAATACTCTAGAAATCATCGATATGAATAAGAAAAATCCTTCTTCTGTGTATAGTTTGCTCTTCTGCCTTAAAAATTACGGTTTTTAGAGCGCCAAACAATTCAGTAAATGTCAATGAGTAAGACCAGACGCCAAGCGCCAACAAATAAAGTCATGATAAAAACGGCTTAAATCATCAAAGAATACACATTATTGCGTCTGACGACAGGGTGGAGGCCGCCTTCTTTATATCCGCCCTTGTTTTTTAAGCTTTTTGCCAAATTTGAGCAAAACAAGTGTCAAATTTCAGGCGCTTCATGCCATATACTTATTTTTTTAATTATGTTTTGTTCAATTGACTCAATTGTTTTTCAAGTTTTATATTCATACTTTTTGTTTTTATGTTTAAGGCAGAACAAGGTACGTCCATATACGAACAGCAGAGCAGCTAAATTCTAAGAGGGGTCCTGATGGGTTAAAATTGC